>BGPR01000439.1:12360-45718 GCA_013235015.1 Araneus ventricosus | reverse complement strand
ATTGATCTTGTAACCGAGGAAAAGCGTGGTAAAAAATTAGTTGCTTCTCCAACATTCGAATCCTTTCAGATAATCACTGAGGATCTCGTCTCTATTCAACGACAAAAAACTTCTCTTTTCCTCAACAGACCTATCTATGTCGGTTTCTCCATTCTCGATATCTCCAAAATTTTAATGTACGATTTCCACTTTAATTTCATCTAAAAAACGTATGATAATAGAGAAAAATTACTTTTCACAGATACCGATTCACTTTGCTATCACATTCATACAGAAGATGTGTACAAAGATATTTCGGAACATGCAGAATTATTTGATACTGCCAATTATCCCCCAAATAATCTTCTGTTTAACCTCCAAATTAATAAAGTTCTGGAGAAAATGAAGGATGAGTTATGCGGTGATATTGCATCTGAATTCGTGGGTTTAAAAGCAAAGATGTATAGCCTAAAAACTCTACATTTCGAAAAACAGACTGCGAAAGGTGTTCTAAAGAGCCGAGTTTCACATAATGACTATAAAAATTGTTTACTGAATGTACAGGGAACCCGTGAGAGTTTTAAAACTATCAAGAGTTCTTACCATGTTTTAAAAACTGTTCAGCAAAATAAAATTTCCCTATGCCCTTTCGACGATAAAAGGGATGTTCTAGATGATGGTATTTCGACTTTAGCCGTGGGTCATTCTGATATTAAATAATCACCTTGTATAAGTATATCATCTTGTAAATATATCATTTTGACTTGAAACGTGACTCATTATGTATTTATCATTACTTTCAACTTTATTTATATTTTGTTAACATTCAGTGTTCACATGTTAATCAGGGTAATATCATCTCAATCCCAATTGAATTGTTGATTTTTTTTGAAAAAGTGATCTTGTGAATAAAAATATTTTATTGATTTGAATTTTGTGTCCTCACTCATTGAATAGAAATGTAAAATTCCATTTTGGAGGGTGATGAATTTTTTTATATTTTCAGACAGTTTCAAGAATAATAAAAAATCGTTAGAGAGAGAGAGATAGATAAACTTTATTTTAACTTTTCAAGGGCTAAATTAATTTTCTTAAGCTTAAAAGTTTTAAATGCTAATCTTATTCTCTTTCATATAAATTTAAGAAATGTTTTTTAACTCTGAAGATGTAATGACTTAGAAACACTTTATCCCTATGGTTAGTAATTTCACTACGATAGTTGAATTTAATCCTAAGACAATCTTTTTTGGAACACTGTGGTTCATTCTTAAACAAGCATTATGTTCAAAACAGACTGAACTACCCTCTACCACGTAACTTTCTGACTTTCCATCATGTCTGCACTTGCTCTTCCAGAGGGCGTTTCGGCTTACCTCGAAACTGAAACTAAAACTCTTGATGTGAAACTGAAACTTACGCCATTACTGCTCTCTTCTAATCTTTTGCTTCTAGCTTCATGCACGTGTGTTAGTTCTGTGTTGTGATTTTGTGCAAATTCAGTCAATATAATGCTTTTTAAATTTGAAAGCATGATTCAGCGTGTGTTATTCCGTCGTGAGTGATTCAATCTAATGGATTAACAAAGTTTATTGCAGATTCGACGCAAGCCCTCCCCGAGTCGACAGAAAAGGTAGGATCTTTTTGATATTCAATTTGATTTGAATAACTTTTTACCATTTCTGAATAGAAACAAGATTAATTTCTTGACATGGCATCCCTGCCGGGATGAAAGAGCTTGTGCGTATAAAGATATATGATATATTTTTCTCATTTGAATATCATATTGAATTTGAGAATATTAATCATTGATAACTGCAATATAAAAAATGATGGAGAACGCTGAACAGATTGAATTACTTAAAAGAAAACGAACAACGTTAAGAAGTTCAGTTACTAAACTTATTAATAAAATTGAAGCAGAACTTAAGAAAACAGATGTAACAGAAGAAAATGATATCAAACTTTACATAGAAACACTCAATGATAAGTTCGAATCTCTTAAGTTAACAGATTCGAATCTAGAAAAGATATTGTCTCTCAAGACTAAATCAGGAATTGTGATCAGACCCATTCGCAAGCTGTGTCCTTTAGAACTAGATGGAGAAAGCCTCATCACCAACGAGGACGAAGTTCCAGATACTCCAGGAGATCCTGAAACACAAGACGTTCCTGAGTCGAATACAGTCACCACCAGAGCTGGACGACAAGCTCGACCACCATCCAGATATAGACCATAGTGTTGAGTTTCAGTTGAATAAGACCTGAAACTCAAAAGGGGGAGTGTTCAAAACAGACTGAACTACCCTCTACCACGTGACTTTCTGACTTTCCATCAAGTCTGCACTTGCTCTTCCAGAGGGCGTTTCGGCTTACCCCGAAACTGAAACTAAAACTCTTGATGTGAAACTGAAACTTTCGCCATTGCTGCTCTCTTCTAATCTTTTACTTCTAGCTTCATGTACATGTGTTAGTTCTGTGTTGTGATTTTGTGCAAATTCAGTCAATATAATGCTTTTTAAATTTGAAAGCATGATTCAGCGTGTGTTATTCCGTCGTGAGTGATTCAATCTAATGGATTAACAAAGTTTATTGCAGATTCGACGCAAGCTCTCCCCGGGTCGACAGAAAAGGTAGGATCTTTTTGATATTCAATTTGATTTGAATAACTTTTTACCATTTCTGAATAGAAACAAGATTAATTTCTTGACACATTAAGATAAGAAGTCTTCTGGAATAGTAACGTAGAGGAAGTTGCTTTCCGATTTTATTCTTAAACCCACTGCATGCTTAATGATTAGATAAGGGCTCTTCTGGATTTACATTACAAATCAGAAAGAAAACGTGCATAATCGATGTGTGTTATTTTTCTTCTCGAACAGATCACGTTAATTATGAGTTTCAACATCAGTGATTCGGCATTCCACCGATAAGGTTGTCTTATCTGCATTGAAAACTTGTATAAAGAGCAAGTTGTCACATCAGCTCGAGATACTTCGACACCAGCTGTTCAAGAAGAAAATTTCTAAACGAGGAAACCCCCCATGCTTTGAAGACGATGGAAACGATCATCTTTTTATATCTCGTAAGTAACATTCATTCATTAACGTGTTGTAAATTTTTTTTAGCTGCTAGAAACTATTTCTTCTAAGCTTTATAATAGTAAGAGAGATTGTAATCTTATATTATTTATGTAAATATGTTTTACATACTTTAAATTTCAAACTGAATTTTAAAAAAATTCAAAATCATCTTTGTGCATTGTTATTTTTATATAAACTTTTAATTTATTTCTTTACACGAAAATCTTTCTGATTTGAACTCAAACAATGCTATATGTTTCTTAAAAATAATGTGATTTTCAACTTATTTATTTATTCATATATCTTTATAGTGGATGAGAACCCTCCCAAACGATTTCTTTGGGGACCTGCTAAGATGTACGCGCCTGAGGGACACACCGTTCAGCCACCCACAGCCGCCGCACCGGAGGTGCGTTCTATCGAGCCGTCCGCAGCGACTACACCCCAGCCGTCAACCACCACCACCGCTGCACCCCAGCCGTCCACCACCACTACCGATGCATCCCAGCCGTCCACCGCACCGAAGGTGCCTTCCACCCGCCCGCTCACAACACCGGAGGTTCTCTCTGCTCAGTTCAGAAGAGATCAACGTCGAACCTACAAAACAGTAGGTTCATGGGAGTTGGGTGGAGGTATCAAAGCTTCTGTGGTGCAAACTGATGATGGTGGAACATTCATTAACATCAGACTATTCACGCCACAGAACCGTCCAATTTTCGAAGGAGTTTGCATGTCCATCGCAACATGGGACTATTTCTCTGAACAGTTATTATAGTTTAGGTTCGGAGAAAGAACATCGAGTTTTGTAACAAACAATGCGATGATTGTTCGGTCTGAAGAAGACAAAGTCTGTTTTCAGAATATCACCAAAAGTGGTATATATTGTGAGGGTGTTTATAAGTTAAAATCCCATGACCTGAAGTTGAATTTTGAACAACTGAATGTTCTTAAAAATGTAATCTTTAACATATCAGAATAAATATTCAACCTGCAATAATGATGAAAATGTAAATATATTGCATAATAGATTTTAATGTTTTATTTATCAAAATGTTGTTTGGCAATTATTATGAAGTAATTGTTTAAATTATATAATAATTGTATTATTATAAATATTTAAATTTATTTAAAGAATTTTTATGTATGATTTAAAGAGAACTTAATACTTTTTAAACTATTAACATTTTACTTCAACTTGAGATAGAAATCACCTCATAAATTTTCTATGTTTGATTTATTAATTATTATAAAGTAATTGCTTAAAAGTTTTAATATAACTATTAAAATCTGTTAAAAGAATTTTAATATATTATTTAAAGAGAACTTTCATCTTGTGATAGAAATCACCTCGTAAATTTTGGATCATTCTTATACTACTAATAATAATAACAATTGAACATGAAAAAAATATATATTTACTTTGTTCTTATATTGATGGTAATAATACATAATCATTCTCAACGTAAACATAGTGGAATAGTCTCATCCGAACTTTGCTGTAAAGAAGACGAAAGGTAAGGCTTATGTGAGATTTATGTTTTCCTATTTTTTTCTTCTTTCTTTGACTGCGTTTGGAAGGAAAGCTCATTGATTTGGTTTTATAATGTTGTATTTTCTTCTCTGAAAGGGGCTTCTTCTCCTTTTTTTCTATCCCAGATTTAAATTTAAGCGAGGAATTCTTTAGCAAACTTTTGGGAAAATTCATTTCTGATAATCCTTGAAGAAACATGTCAAAACCCTGTGCAAAGATTTTATCAAGTCCAGAACGTTGGAGTTCTTGACATTCATTTCCTTATATATCAATTCTCCATTAGAAGTCCAATGCATTAGGTTTTGAGAATTTTTTAAATAATTCAAAATATTTCGAGTGTTGGATTTCAAGTTTTTAGGGGCCGATTCTAAAATCAGATGTTCCATTAAATCTGGCTTTTCAACTAAATCTTGCTTTTTTTCTGTATGTTGAGTTGATGCAGCTTCGGATATAGTTTCTTGAACGACATTATTATGATCTAAAATGTTTAATCTCTTCTGAAGAACTTACACGTATAACTTGACTTTTTCGTCGTCTGATATCCCCTTATTCTTTAAAATGGCATTCATTTCTCGTTCGAGTTCAAATAGAGTGTCTTTGGTTGGCACATGTTTGGAGATTTGGTCATTAGGAACCAAAGTGAATTTTTTTAGCGTATTCCATCTTTCTAATGAATGAGAGCCGTTAACACACTTAATGCTGCAGGTAATAAAATGTTTAGAAAACCACCTTTCTGAACCAAAACGTTGCGTTTCTTATTAACAGAAATCTTTTTATCCGCCAATAATCTAAGCGTGTCCTTGTGACTTGATAAAGTTTTCTTCTGTTTCATGTTTAAGGGAACCTTTCCTTTTAAAGTATTCAAACAACATTCCGAAATACAGTTTATAATACTCTTTGGAAACTTTTTTTAACAAATCTTTTCGAAGGGGTGGAGAACAAGCATTAAGAATGCGCATATGACATACGTCTTTCTTGGAAGGAGGCATGTTTTAAAGTAATCCATGTTCATTTATTTCGGTTGATATATACACGTCATTTCACCCGGTAACATACTCGTTCGCAATCTAAAATTTTCCACCGTATTCGACTTTAAGTCCACCAGTAAATAACCAAATGGTTGTTTTGTGGCATCTTCAAATGCTTCTAAAAAGAATTTGGTTTTTCTCGGATAAAGTTGTCTCCCCAGATGAGCAATCTGAGTCACGTCTCTAAGAGATTTAAATAAAAACAAGTAATGATTGTTTAAGGAGATTTCTCTAAACTCTGCTCCTTTGTGAAAAATATTTTGAGAAATGGTAAAAATTGATATATTTAAGTGGTGAGAGCCTTTAGTATATAATTTCTCCAATTCTTTAGAATTGCCACATTCGGCTATTAAATCGTCAATCACAAACAAAGTTCTACCACCGACATAACTTTTATAGTCGCATGGAAAACCTTCGACAAAATTCACGTCGGGGATTTCATCATAGAGTGGCTGATATATTTCATAGAACCATATCACTTTTTCTATAGCAGGTTCTATCATTTGAGCACGACTATTTAATAAAAGTTTTAAAAAGTAACTCTTTCCGAAGGTCCCGCTAAAATAGCTCGGAAAGAGTGTTGTAACTTTAGAAAAAGCATGATTCGAAATGAAACGTAACACAATTGTTCACTCATTTTATACTTTTATTGGAAGAAAGGCACAGATATATTAAACTTTCTCTTGACAAAATTGAAAACACGGATATCGTTTCATAATAAATCGGATCCAAATACATTCACAATTTGTTTCAATGGTTTGTTTCTACAGCGAAGGTATACATAAAAACAACAGTATTGACCCCAAACGGCTGTTTTATGACTCTGAAGTAATACATCATTATAGATTACAGTCGAAAATCTAATAAAATAGTCTTTGATGAAACCTTTAAAATAATTCGGAGCATGTCCGTAGGAATCAAGAAATTCAACTTCTGAATTGGATTTTACATACTCTGCAATCCAATGCGTTCCAGGTTTCGTGTGTGGATCAGTATTTAATATAAATGCAACAGGAAATTTTTAAAGACCTTTGGCATGTTATCACCTGCAAAAACGTCTATAAATTTCCCACTTGAATACAAGTCTTTTTGTAATATGGTGGCGAGTTGAACGGAATTCATATTGAAAAATCACATAACACGTTTCTTGAGTTTGTTATTTCAATCCTATTCTGAAATTTGGCATAGACTAAAACTGAAATTGTTTTTTCCAAAGCGTTAGAAAACTTTAATTCGATTCTCAAGTTCCCTTCATTCACGAAATTAAGATGACTACCGTCACATAAATCCGGTGTGAGAACAAACGCGTATAATGTATAACCCTGAAACAAATTCGTCTCTGTTAATGTATATACCTTTATTAGAAGCAAGTTTCCCACTCTCTACAAGCAAACTGTTGAATGCATGAATGCTTTGACCATTTGAATAGTCGGTTTCTAGTGGTTTGATACTTATAGGATTTCCATCCACATAAACACCGAAGAAATTCAAGTTGTTATGTTTAAAATGAAAAGGATTTGAACTATATGTTCCATTAAATGCATCATTGTCAACACATGTAATAATCAGTCGTTTGGGCATCTGTCCGAGAAACACATTATCTTGCGAGAATGAAAAAGACCCCTTTGAAATGGAGTACATCTTTGATAAGATACGATCGATTGGATATCGGACTGAAGTTGACTGAAGAGATTTCGCATGACCCAGCAAGACACCAGAACTCACTTTTACTTTGCGAACAAATAATGATGCATGTTCAATAATAACGTTGTAGTTGCCGTTTGCGGACAATCAGACAAAATTCTGGTTTGCTTCTAATCAGTTTCACGTTCAAATCCACCAAGTTCAGGAATAAGCGATCTTGATTAAAGATATTGCAATGTAAGTTCCCAATCATATCTAGCACTTTTGACTTTTCGATGAGAGAGGCACGTTTCTTTAAACCTTCATTATCTTCTGCAGGGTCCGTCTCGTCAAATCGGCCCGCACTGTCTTTATAAAAGCATTCTGATGTCAAAAAACTCGTTTTATAGTCTGATCCGTAATTCAGCAACGTTGCAATATAACTTCTGAAAGGGTATAGATTGCTTGATGCGGATATTAAATGATCGTTTAAACTCACGTCCACTTGGGAAAATAGCGAATGGAGCAATAAGTTCACAGGCACAACTTTTTCAGTTTCACCTAAATTAGAATTGTCTTTTAAAATTTTCACTTTTACATGCAGTTGAGTTGCTGATAAGTCAATGCAGTCTTCTCCAGATCCACTAATAGAAAATTCAATAGGGTTCCCATCTCGGATATTTGCAATTGGATGATATTCTAACCATTGTCCTTTTTCAATAGCTGTCTGAGTCGGAGGTGTCAGAAATAAATCTAATTCAGGTTTGACGGCCACTTGAGAGTCAACGTGGATGAGAGACATATTTAGAAGAGGTAAAGAGGTACTTATTTGAAATGACTTGTTTCATGCTATGTCGTTTCCTTTTATTTCCTTCGACCATTGCCTTTGCTTTATCTGCATCTTTTTGCTGCTTCTTTGGCTCTTTGTTTAGCCGACGCTTTCATTTCCTTGCCTTGTATAAGATCGTTAGCAACATCGATACCCGATCTCAGTGCTTGCTTTCCAACAGCCTTTGCTCCTGATTTGAATATAGGTAAAATCATGCGGTAGAAACTTTTAAAAATTAATCCAAGACCTGAACCTTTCTGAAGGGAAACACCTTTATAATAAGATAGTCCATTTCCAGCTTGGTGAGTGTAATACTCTTCAAAACTGCGCGTGCTGCACTAATGTCTTTGAAGCATTTTGATTAGAGGTGTTTGAGTCTAAAATGCAACTTCACGATCAACTTCCCACTATCAAATGACACGAATCGACCCGTGTGAGTCCTTATAACTATTTCAATGGACTGGAAATTTTTTCTTGAAACAGGACAATAATGGGGTCGGTCGAAGATTTCATGTATCATGTCACCGTCTTTTCCTTTCACGGTCACAATGCGAAGCAGAGGAGCAAACACTCCTCCCACCATTTCTGGTTGAATAATATCCGTATAAATGTAAAGTAAATATAAATCAACGTTAGGATCTGCGATAAAAGGATTTTCAATCGCAAGAGTTGAATCGCGCACCACATTTTCTCCTAAAACTTCTCCTGGAACAAATCCTAAATTTTCTGATAATTTTAATGTAGCACCGTTGGATAGTTGAAGCAAGAGAGCTTTTTAGAGTGCTTATTATAATTCATTTGAATTTGAATTTAGGCAAGGCATTTAAAATATCAATAGGAGTCTCATAGTAACCGCAGGCAATGCGTCCACTCTTTATCAAACCGTTACTTAAATTGCATTCATAATAATTTAAAAGATTTGTGACATTGTTCCACATTCTAGGGTATATAAATTCGACTATTCCAACTTCCCATTCACCTGTCAAATCAACAGGACTTGGTAATTTTGTAAAATAATGAGAAAGTGTATTCTCAGGATGGAAGTCTAAACTTCCATCGAAGGGGCATGTAATACAGAAACTCATTTTCACGACTGCGAGATTGGTAGTTGAAGCACCTATATTTATATCGAAATCATATCACTCGCTGCCACCCATTGATTAAACTTTTTTGGATAACCTTTAAATTTTACAAAATATTCACTCTATTTATTCTTGATGCGTTTTCTTAATATTTTTTCAATCGGGAAATGGTTGTTCTTTTCCACCTTTTGTAATCCTTGTGCATAAAATGTTCCTTGAATATCCTCTCCTAATAAACCTTTCACTCGATACACTAAAGGATTTCTTTTCACACATTCACTCACTGTGAATAGTTCTTCAGTCCAATTTGTTTCATAACCTTTTTCAAAAGTCAGTTTCGCTTTAGAAATGTGCACGGTATCACCTTCCTGAAAAGCACGTGGTTTTCTTTCTACATTCTCCATGTTTCCATATAATGTCAACCAAACACCTTTCAACCACCGAAGCTTTCGTAGCGTTAAAAGTTATAAGAAATTAAACTTTATTTTCTTTCAGAAATTGTTGAAACTTTTCATTTTTGAATTCGGTTCCCTGGTATGTTTATAGATATTGAGGACGACGTTCTTTAAATATAACTTTAAACGCATTGATTATATCCACTCCTCTCTTTCGCTTGAGAGGAACGGCCCAGGCATGCTTGGATAGAATATCTATACATGTAAGGATGTAACGAAATCCCTTATTATACTTTTTAATACTAATTAAGTCTGCGAGATCTGCTTGACACTGTTGATCAATTGCACGAACAGTCACTCGATTCGTTGGAAATTTCTTTCGAACAGGCTTGTGCAATGTGTAAGCATTAACCCCTTGAAGCCATTTCTGAATCACTTTCTTGGAGACTCGACCTTCACCAGCACGACATAAACTATTGACACCACTAAAACTTGCAACGTGTTTAGGATCCTGATACGCTTCGTTCATTATAACAGGAAAATAGAATTGTTCGCAAGAATAATTTGAATATACATTCTTAGAATGCAATTGAAATATTTCCAGTATCGGTTAAACGCAATATAAAATCAACACTTAATTTTTTACTTTCAGAAAAAATATAAATCCCTAAAAATAGTAAAACAACTCAAATATAAGCACACACCCCAGTAACAACTTCTTCTAACGAAGGCATGATGATAAATAAATTTTTTAATGTAATCATTTAATTATGTACCTTATTATCATGGTGAAGAACTATTTATGATATGGGATCCAACCCTCGTGAAACCTTTTTTCCTAATTTTTAAAAATCTTTAGTTATAAATCTTCTCGACAGATGGCATTCGAAATCTTAAGTTCTAAAATAGATCTATAGCATAACTGAAGCTCTTCCAAGTAGGTGGTCGTGGTTGAATGGTTAAGATACAAGAAAATCGGTCAAGCATGATTTTCTTTTGTCGAGTTCAAATCCATACACCCTTATACAAGATAAAATAAATGTCTAAAATAATTATCTAAAAATATTAGTAGAACTAGATGGCAGCATATGTAAAACCTTTTTCCTAATTTAAAAATTCAAAGTTAGAAATCTTCTCAACAGATGGCGTTTGAAACCTTAAATCCTAATACATGTGACGCGAAAAAATGTCCCTCAAAATTTTTCTAAGTCCAAAAATAATTTAATTCCTTATCTAATCTAAGAAGTGGTTAGTGGTGAGGGATCAAAGTCTAAAAAAATTTCTTAACTCATCTTGGAAGGGGTTGGCGATCACAGCGCCCCCTATACACCGAAACACGAAGGTCAGGGTCAAGTGAGGTCAAACTGTGCTCAAACCGCTATACCCTACTCATGAGCAGAATCAACTTGCCAACAGGCAGCATCTACCAAAATCAAATCTGTATATATTGGAACAACTTGTATATATTGTAAATAAACTACATATTTAAATAATCAATGCAGTCCGCTCAATTCGACGAATAAAACGCAAACATAATTTTGGTCCGTCGAGCCGGAGTTTGTATAGTGGAACCGTTTAGTTCGTCATGACTACAAAAGAGCAAATAGTAATCATAAATCGTAAAATAGGATCTTTAAAATCTTCTATCACAAAGCTGGCATCTTTCGTCACTTCAGCAAACATCAAAGATAGAATTTTATACGAAACGAAACTTGAAAAATCTTCAGAAGATTAAAGTTAAGCTTGGTGAAGTCAGGAATGAATACTTTGAGATAGTTGAAGATAAAGATATGAAAGCCTTGGAAAACTCAGTAATTGAGTTACAAGAGGAATGCGAAAGACTAGAGGTAAGCTTGAAAACAATTCTGACCTTAGGTAATAATATTTCTGTACCTACAAATAAGGATGGAAATAATTCTGAATCATCTTCTAAAACTGAAAGTGTTCATATAAGATTACCTGAAATTCCTCTGCCCAAGTTTTCTGGTCAATACCAAGACTACCAGAATTTTAAAATGCAATTTGAAAATATTATTGATTCAAATGATAAAATGACTGACAATCAAAAGTTATTTTACTTGAAATCCACTCTTAGCGGCGCAGCCGCAGAAATTGTTACTTTAGATGATTCATATAGTTCATTATTTAAAGCATTATCAGACCGCTTTGATAACAAACGGTTGATTTGTAACAGCTACTTTAACGAAATTATATCATTAGATTTGCCTATTCAAGATTCCACAAAAAGTTTAAGGAAGTTTGTTGACAGTTGTCAAAAGCACATTCGTGCCTTTAAAACTATTGGTTTGGAGCTTAATGAGTTTGCAGAAACATTGTTAATTAACATTATGATTAAAAAGTTGGATAAGGAATCAAGAAGACAATTCGAACTCTCGTTAATTTAGCTGATTTATCCAAATGGAGCAATTTTATTGACTTTTTGGAAAAACGCTGTTTAATGTTGGAAATCATCCAAACTAATGTCACTTCAAAACCGAAATTTCAATCGGATGCGCATAGAAAATCACATTCATTCTTCGTTAAAGGTGATCCTAAACACGTGTGCATAGCATGTAAAAACCCTCATCCACATCCTATATTTAAATGTGGAGCCTTCTTAAAATTGGACCCTTTGTCCAGACCTAATCTCATTTAAAACACCCATTGTACTAATTGTTTATCTAATACGCATAAGATTCACCAGTGTTTTAGTGATAGAAAGTGTAAGCATTGTATGCTATCGCATAACAGCCTCTTGCATATTAATGCCAACTCGGGAATTAAAAGAAATAAAGTAAATCAAAACGCAGCTTCGCTGTCAGCTTCAATCAACAAAACGAAAACCGCAAAGTAATCAATTCCGAAACGCAATGCGATTTATCGGTTTCTCTTCATTCTAAAAGGGAAAGGAAATGTAGAAAAAATAAAACATCTCTTCTGCCAACTATAATTGTTTATATTAAAAATGCTTCTAACGAAAGAATTCCAGTTAGAGCGTTATGGGATTCCGAGAACAGTTTTTTATCCTATCAGTTAGCGAATAGTTTAGGCTTGAAAAAGAATAAAATTAACGCTTCTATTAGCTGTATTAATGGTAGTATTACTCATATTTATTCTCAAGTGTTAGCTGATATCTCAAAAGGAAATGAATCATACCGTACACAAGTTGAACTTTTAGTCATTCCAAAAGTAACGGATTTTATGCCTTCACAAGACATAAGCATTGAAGAATTGAATCTTCCTAATGGTATTATTTTAGCAGACCCGTAATTAGGTCAGCCGCATAAAATAGATATGTTGCTTTCAGATTCTTTTTTTGATATCATAGAAGCAGGCAAATATACAACAGATAAATTCGTATTCTAAAATTTATTTGTATTTATTGCTAGCTCTTATTCTGAAGGCAATTTTAATCATAAATTTTGTGGTCTCGTAACATAAAATGAACCAATTGATGATTTAATCTAGCGGTTTTGGGAAATTGAGACAATTAATGAAAATAATTGTGCTGTAAGTGAAGAAGCGTTTTTTTGCGAGGAGCATTTTTAGTCGACACGTAAAAGAAGCAATGAAGGTAGATACATTGTAGAAATGGCAATAAAAGAATTTCCCCCTTTGGGTGAGTCCAAACAAATAGCACAGAATCGTTTTGATAGTTTAATTAGAAGATTGGAGAAAAATCCTCACATGAAAAAGCTTTATTCCGAATTCATGGAAGAATGTGAAACCCTAGGTCACATGAAAAGGGTTGTTGAGGATGAATTACCCAGTTATAATTAATATTTACCTCATCATGGAGTTTACAAATCAGGGTCCACAATTACCCCTCTGAGAGTAGAGTTTAATGATAGCTCCTCCAGTTTAAATGGAGTTTCATTAAATGATATTTTGTTAAAAGGCGATGTTGTCGAAGATATTTTTGAATTAATACTTAGATTCAGACAACACAAATTCGCATTTACATTTGATGTTCAGAAGATGTTTCGACAAATTCTTGTCGGCCCCCATTAAAGAGGCTGTTTACGCATTTTATTGTTCGAAGATAATACTTGTCAGCCCATAACGTTCAAATTGAACACAATCACGTATGGAACTGCTTGTGCACCCTTTTACGCAATACGCACGGTAAAGCAACTCGCCATAGATGAATCATCAAACTTTCCATTAGCTTCAGAAATCTCTTTGCGTGACATTTACATGGACGACGGAATCACTGGGACAAATGATGTGAAAACGGCTCAAATCTTACAAACCCAAGGTGGCATGAAGTTGCACAAGTGGACATCAAATTCACTGGAACTTTTAAACAATTTTTCGAGTTCAAATCAAGAACGCACATTTCCAATTGACGCCAATGTTTCAAAAACATTAGGCTTGAACTGGTTACATTTGGATGAGTATTTCATTTTTAAGGTTGACTGTAAACATGTGCCTAACCCTACAAAAAGAAATGTACTCTCTGTAATCGCAAAGCTTTATGACCCATTAGGTTTACTTGGTCCAGTTATCTGCGAAATGAAGATTTTTCTTCAAAAGTTGTGGTTGGAGAAATTGAGTTTCGATTGCCCACTCCCTCAGTCCATTGCAGTCGAGAGGAATTATTTAGTTTCATCATTAAAGGCCATTGAACTGATAAAGATTCCTCGTTGGATTCTTGTTGACAGCTCTCAGAAATTAGTGCTGCATTGTTTCTCCGACTCATTACAGGCCGCATATGGCGCGGTTATTTATCTTCAGTGTGTGATGCCCTATGATACTTGTTACGGAGTGTGAGAAGGAGACGTGGTCATTTCTAACCAAAACTCAAAAGACGAGGCAATGGACTGTAACTGATTTTTATTATTAAACATAAATCTCTGTGACCAACGCAAACTCAGTGGCTCAAGCGAGCCTCACACGACGTGCGCTGATCACAGTCAAATTCACACTGATAAAGATACTGAAAACATAAGATACACACACAGAAAAGACCGCTAGAGGGCGTAACAAACATTATGATAAGTTAGGCCGGGTTTGGCTGTAACATACCGGGAGGCCTTGAAACACTGTTTCAAAGCAAATACTAAAATTTGATATTTCAAAATCAATTTCAGAATTAACTACTTAACGTTAAAAATGTGATAATCATTTCCCCCTGGAATTAAAATATATGCAAATACAGAAATAATTCAAATACTAATAAAATGAAATAAATAAATGCATAGGAATTCTACTTAAATTAAAAAAAACAATTAATTACTACTTAAAAATTATCAAAAATTCAAATATGCAATTTTAGGAAATGAAGGCTAAATGTTTTAATTAAGATTTATAAAAAATTACTACCATTCACATTGTAATAATATATAGCTATCATGCACATTACTAAAAGAAAGATAAATATAAAAATAGTCAAAATGAGAGTTTTACCGTGCATGAAATTAAATGAATTAATCCTAACTCGTTATATACTCTAAAATAATCAATGAATAAATGCAATTTTCACAACAGATGAAAAGAAGCCTTGTTACATTCAGGAACATATTAGCTAAATAAATTTAAAGAATCAAAATTTTAAGGCAATTTAATTCAGTTCTCAATTGGCAAAACACTAAGTTTGTGAATAGGTCTTTTTAATAGTCTGTTGGCAGTTTTAACTAACACCACACGGACTTTATCATCAGCACTAGAATAAACTTCAGTCACTCGACCTAATTTCCAATGTAAAGGGGGAATGTTATCATCTTTAAGAAGCACTAAATCATTCAATTTATCATTTTGTTGTGATTTTTGCCATTTGTTACGACGTTGAAGACTGGTGATATACTCACTGGACCACCGTTTCTAAAAACTCTGAAATAATTGGTGGGTAAGTTTCCAGCGTTTTAAACTCGAAATTTTCTCATCTAATAAATTTTTCTCGGGTATTGTAGTTAATGCAGTTCCTATGATAAAATGACCAGGTGTAAGAACAGAATGTTCTGAAGGATCCTCAGAAATTGGGCACAACGGACGCGAATTTAAACAAGCTTCTATTTGAATGATTAAAGTTAAGAATTCTTCATAGGTTAGGATTTGCTTACCTATTGTCCTTTTGAGATGAAGCTTAGCCGATTTAATTGCTGCTTCCCTCAGTCCTCTAAAATGGGGTGCAGCTGGTGGGTTGAATTTCCATCTGATACTTTCGCCCTCGAAAAACTTGTTACTGGTTCATCCTTCCTTAATGTAGCCACAACTCTTCTCATTTCCCTATCTGCAGCAATAAAATTCGTACCACAACCAGAAAAAAATGGGCCAGTTAAAAATCTTTATGAAAAATATACAAACAAATTTTCATATCTATAGTTAGTGTTTCCCTCTCTAGATGGAGATAGGTGCGCGCATCTATTCGCCTTGTTTACATTATAACACACGCTTGGTAAGGCGTCCTTCTTTTTTCCACAAATGTTATAAGAGGTAAGGTTTTAAGCCCTTCTTTTCATACTTTCTTCATAAGACTGTCTTTAATTTCTTCTTTGTGGATAAATGTTTTTCTTTCCAATACATCCCGGAATAGGTTCAGGCCAAAAGAGGATATTAAATAATTTCAGACCTTAAAGTCTTTTTCCGCTACAGAAAACCTATTCAATTTTTGAATCTGCATGGATGTCTGGCCTCTGATGAAGTCATTCACCAGATTCTTACTTCTTGTCGTTGTCTGCTATTATTTTTTACTCTTCCACATTCATAATTCTCTTTATTAATATTTTTATTTATTTTGTACCACAACCAGAGTAGTTTTCTGCGGGTTTTCCCCTTCTGCCAATAAATCTCTTGAGTGCTGCTATGAAGGCTTCTGATGTTAGGTCTCCTACTATTTCTATGTGAGCAGCCTTGGTTGTAAAACAGACGAAAACGCAGATGTAACACTTCATTCTCTGGGTCCCTCGACCCATGCGGCGTTTGATGAGGAATGGGCCGGCGTAATCTGTCCCCACTCTGGAAAACATCCGGGAAGGTTGAACTTTTGACCTCGGAGGATCAGCCATCGGCGGAAGCACTGCACACATTTCTAAATAATGTGCCGGGCAATTGACCGTGCACTGGTGATCCAATACTCCTTCCTGATAATGGAGAGAAGTAGTGTAGGGCCAGCGTGGAGGTATTTTTCATGAAAATATCTCACTATCATTTCTGTTAGACGATGATTTTTTGGTAAGAGTATCGGAAATCTTTGATCCATGGAAATACTCGCGTTTTTCAACCGCCCTCCTACACGGATGAGTACGTTTTCATCAATAAAGGGACTTAGTGAAATTATTTTGCTCTTAGAATTCAGTGGCTTTCTCTTTTTTAAAAGATTTATTTCGCTTGAAAGTTCTTGATTTTGAACGATCTTCACAAGCGCATTTCTTGCCATTTAATCTCTAGAGTTGTAAGAAATCCTTTAGTTTTATTTGACGAAGATTTGGCATTTTGAAAGACTCTAAAGTACCACGCAACAACTCTTAAGAGTTTTGAAAACAATGAATATTTTCCGATAATTGAAAGTTCTAATGGAACAATTCCTACAGCACAAGTCGTTTTCTTACATTATTCTATCAGAGCATCCTTGCAAAAAGGATGTTGATTTGAATAATCGATGTTATTTTCTGTAGTGATGCTACTTTTAGATTGTAAGGGAATTACTTGTAATTACAATTTTTATATATTTTTTATTATGAAAGATCACTACGCGTTATTGGAATGTCATTTTTATTTTTGAATCATTTTCTCGCTCTACAACCACTCAGAGGCATTGTTTAATTTCTTTACTGTATGATGTGGAAAGTGTATGTTTATTTAATTTGAAGAGAACTTTCAAATATTAACATGGACTCTGTTGGGAGGAATTCAAAGAGATTTTGCAAATTACATAGGCAGTTTGCCTTTTTTAACACTGTTCATGTGTCAAATGAATTGGCTTTATATTTTAAGTGTGGTTTTGATTAAGTGTCAAATGAATTACCCTTTTTGTGTAAACTATTAGTACAATTAATATGTACTTTAAATGAGTTTATTTTGTTTGCTTTATTCTTTTTTTTTTTGGATTTTCATGTTTTATTCTTTTTATGCTTTATGTTTATGTGTCAATGGAATTGGTTTTCGATATTTTAAGTTAGGATTTAATTAAGTTTCAATTGAATTTACGTTATGTAAATTTACAGTACAATTGATATGTGTTTTAAATAGCGTTTTATGTTCATTTATGTGTTTAAAATGGAGTTTTAATTAAGGGTAGAATTGAATTCGCCTTTTATAAAAATTATTGCGTACTTTAAATAAGGTTTTAGGGTTTTTCTTTCGTTGAATCTTTTTTTTCACGCTCGAAACAGGCATAGACTCAGATCGTTGCTAGGCCCAAATAGGTAGCTGCGTTGTTCTTTTCATTTCCGGCATGGAGGCCTGGCAAGATGGCGTGCTTTGGGGGAAAATGTTTAACTTGTCGAGAAGCTTTCTTCTTGGACGCTTGACCAATGAGGGTCAAGCGCCTTACGTCAGCGTGACGTGGTTTTGGCCTCAGTATATAGGGGAGCGTGAGGCGCGGTTCGCTGTCTTTCTTCCCAGCCCTGAGCCCGGAGTGGTGCTTGGGAGATTGCGGCGACAGGTCGGCGTTTGAAATGGCGCAGATTGACGTTTGATTGTGATGATGGAGCATCTCGATTCATCCTTCGGCAAAATGCAACAGCGTTGATCTTATGCCCAGAAATGGACAGCGTATGAATAGGGGACTCCTCGAGATGTGGTAGTTCCTTCCGTGCAGGACTTTTTTGTGAATCGGCAGAAATTCTTGACCAGACACCGTCTGCACCGTTGACATGGTGATTTGAATTCGGTGCGGAGTGGATCTTACAGTGGAGCATTGTGGGAGATTCGTCAGAAATTCTTGTCCAGGCTTCTGCACCGTTGACATGGTGATTTGAATTCGGTTCGAAGGGTTCTTACCGTGGAACATTGTGGGTGAATCGGCAGAAATTCTTGAACAGGACTCTGCATAATTTTCGTGACCAGGAGTCGGCATAGTGGTCATGCTGTGAGAAATCTTACCTGGATGTTAGAGGACTAATTTCCCCTCCTGCGGACCGCGAGAAATGCGCAGAGTGATGGAATTCCAGGCGCTGGGACACTGGACGCCCTGAATGTCCCAGGGAGAACATCTTCTGTGAGGGAAGGCCGGAGCACGCCTGACGCTCAGATTTCCGGTGCGTGTCAATGTGTGAGAGGGAGGCGGTTGACAGCTTCAAGATGAGTGATCTTGTATATATTTTTTTATCTTTAGTAATCAACGTTCTGAATGACTTTTTGATATTAATTGAACTTCATATACAAAAATTAGGTCGGGGGAATAATCTCTTTGTAGGGGTTAACGGCGTTGATTTCAGTCAGGAAATGTGAGAGAACGATGGTGTATGTTTTTCTTAAGTTAATCAAGATGTGTTAATTATCTTTTGTGATTGTGTTATTTGTTTACTTAACCTGAAAAATGTATTTTATTTAATATTAAATGGGGTCTGAGTCGCGTGTGTAAATTTGGGATAAAATTAAGAACACTAATGGGTGGGTTAATTTGCTTAAAATCCCTAGTATTGATGTTATAGTTTAATATAGTTTAATTGTTCAATTGTTAATTGTTGAGTTAACTATTTATGCATAAGTGTATATACAAATGGTGTGTCGTTGAGAATTTTGTAAGACAAACCTAGGACGTTAGGTTGAAACAAAAAAAGAAGTAGTTGAAGGCAGGGGAGGGATTTGTAGGAAATAATTTGATTTGAAGGATATAATTTCCGTGACTCATGCCTCATCTTGTGTAATTGTTTTTGGTATTAGAGATTTAACCATCTTCATACCGGTTGGGCGCCTTCCGTAATTTCATGTCAATTGATGTATTCAACATTATAGATAAAAATGTGCAATATAGAATATTAAAGTGTAATCGAAATTAATTAACGTCACTTAATAAATGTTTATTTGCTATTAACTTGCTGTGTTGTTTTCTCACACATGTATCAGATCCAAATGTTATCTGAGTGTTTGGTTGTAATAAAATACCTGTGGTTATTGCATTAACACAACACACTTTAATAATTTGAAAGTGATATTTTGGCTAAAGATTTTTGGTGATTGTAACTGTGTATATTTGATTCAACCATAGGAAAGAACTTGTTTAAGAGAAATGATTTATGATTAGATTTAAGGTCGAATCCACTGAATGATCACCATTGATCTATTGAAAGTAAATAAATTAATGTAAAATTAAAAGTAAAATCACGACATTTCACAAAGCCATGATGAACCTTCCCACCATAAATTATGCAATTTAAGCTCTGAGGGTAGAATACCTCTAGACGCACAATCAGCAGGATTTTCTTTACATCTGATGTGTGATTCTAAACTTCAGACGGCAAAATTGATTGAATCTCTGACACTCGATTAGCAACGAAGGTTTTCCAACGAGATGACTCGGATTGTAACCATGACAAAACTATCATTAAATCTGTCCAAGCGTAAGTTGAATCGATTTGGATTTTAAGGTAATTAAGAACTGCTTGAACAAGATGAGATAATAATACAGCTGAACACAATTCTAATCGCGGTATTGATACGGTGTTTAACGGTGCTACTCTGGTTTTGGATGACAAAAGTTTAATAGAAATCGAAGAATCATTAATTGATTTAAGATAGATGACTGCAGCATATGCAGGAACGCGTATTGATTTAAGATGGTGTAATTGATCTCTAAACACTGCCCATTTTATTTTAATTTCTTCAGGAACAGGATCATCCCACGAAATTTGGAAAGTCCAAATTCTCTGAATATGAATTTTTGCACCAATTATGAAGGGAGCTAACCAGCCTAATGGATCGAAAATTTTTGACACGGATGATAGAATCATGCGTTTTGTTGGAAGGTCACTATCATTAGAAATTTCAAAGTTGCAATAGAATTCATCCAGAGCAGGTTCTCATTCCAAACCTAGAATCTTAATAGATTTTGCATCAATTATCTCACAAGAATTTTTCGAATCCTCAGTTTTTATGGTTCTTTCTAAGACCGATTTCTCGTTACTAAACCATTTATGCAATTTGAAACCTCCAGAGTATAATAACTCTTGCAATTCGGGAATTAATTTTTCTGCCTCTTCTAAAGTATCAGCTCCAAATAAAACATCATCGACATAGCAATTATGCAACAATACTTCCGAAGCTTTCGGAAGATTAGAACGTTCATCAATAGCTAATTGCTTTAGAACTCGTGTGGGCAAAAAAGAGGCAGAAGCAGTTCCATAAGTAACAGTACACAAACGATAAGTTTTAATAGGTGATGACGGGTTATCTCTCCAAAGAATTTTTTGAAAATTACGATCCTCATTTTCAATGTTAACTTGACGATACATTTTTTGCAAATCACTCGTAACTGCAATTTTATGACTCCTAAATCTTAAAAGAATTGCAAATAGATCATCCTGAATCTTAGGACCAGTCATTAAGAGATACTCCAGATGAGGATTTAGCACTAGCATTAAATACCACACGTAAACGAATAGTGAGACTTGACTCCTTAATAACATGATGATGTGGAATATAAAAATGTTCATTTTTTACTTCTACACTATTTTCATCTACTTCCTCGATGTGTCCAAGGGACAAATATTCTGACATAAAGTCCTTATACCGCTGGTAGACATTTGGCATTTTTAACAGCCTTTTCTCTAAATTGAGAAACTGACGAAAGGCTAATCCCTATGAGTCACCCAATTCCTACCTCTCTTAAATGGTAATTTTACCGAATAACGTCCTTTATCATTACGTATAAAATGCTTTTCACACAAAATTTCTTCCTTAGTGAAAGCAGACGACGCTGGGATCTGCTCTAACTCCCAAAAGGATTGAATAAAGTCTTCAGTATTTATACTTAAGTAACTCGCTGAAGTTTCTTCCAGGTTTTCCATGGGAAATGCAGTAGAACCTGCAATAACCCATCCAAGTTTTGTACTCAAATCAAAAGGATGTCTTTCATCCCTTTTTATTGTTTCACCTTTCATCAAGGACAGAAACAGGTTGACACTGAATAAAACATCTATCTCTGAAGCGATATTACATTCGGATCAAGGTACAAATTTTAATTCCGCGCACTGTACTGAGCTTTGCAAACTTTTGGGAATTCTGAAGACTCGAACGACGGCGTTACATCCTGAGTCCGATGGCATGGTCGAGAGGTTTAATCAAACGATTTTAAATCATCTATCTTTATTTGTATCGAAGAATCACGCCGACTGGGATACCCATTTATCACTCTTTCTCTTGGCCTATAGGAGCGCAGACCATGAAGTGACCGGATTCACTCCAGCAGATATGCTTTTTGGTCGAACACTGTGATTGCCATGTGATGTCCTATTTGGACGACAGAGTGATACACCTTCCTCGCCGAATGAATACTTGAATACTTTAGAGGCACGTTTGGAAAGCGTACATGTGTTTGCCAGAGAGCGAAATAAATTGGTCAGTGAACGAATGAAGACTCGCTACGATTCCGGAGCAACAGGCCATTATTTTAAGGAGGGATATCAAATCTGGATGTATAACCCGAAGCGACGGAGGGGTCTGAGCCCGAAATTGCAGCAGAACAGGGAAGGACCTTATACTACCGTCAAGAAACTGAACGATGCTATCTACAGAGTTCAGAGGTCGCCTAACGCCAAGCCAAAGGTCATTCAAATTAATCGGCTAACCCCCTACCGGGCTACTGATCACAATTCGATATAATGAGACTGCCGGGACGTCAGTCGTTGAAAAGGGGAGAAGTGTTACGAACATGGAAAGTCGCTTGCCAGCAATGTGAGTCTTATGGTTGGAAAGAGAGTTTTACAAGGTTAAGCATGGACCCCGAGGGAGTACTACTTATTAAGCCTAAAAATGACAGAGTTAAAGACTTTGATACTAATAAGAAATTATTTATGAATCTTATTTCTAGCAATAACCCCAATGCCAGAGTTAGGGGAATTAACAAATTATATGGAGGTGGTGTTAAGATCATTACGGGTAGCACAGATGAAGCCGGTGCCATTAAAGACCTTATTCTTGAGAAGGGAGCGGCGGACTTGGACCAGAATTTTGAATTTGTTTTACCTGGGAGGAGAGTTCCTCAAATTATTTTATACAATGTGGACAAGGGTGTAGATGAGGAATCCCTTAAAAAGGTCTCCTCAGTAAAAACATTACTCTAGCAGATGCGGAGAATAAACCTCATTTCAAAATAGATTTTAAAATTCCCGCCAGGGACCCTAAATGCAATCATTGGGTGTTATCTATTAACACCAAGAAGTACTCAGATTTTATCGGTAAAGGAGGGTTTTACTTTGAATTCACGAAATTAAGATAGTCTGAATTTATCAGTGTCAAACAATGCAAGGTCTGCTTTGGGTTCGGGCATACCTCCAAAAATTGTGACCATGCAGAAAACCCTAGATGTGAGAAGTGTGGGGAGGCCAAAAAAGAAGGTCACAAGTGTAGAACGGTTAAATGCGTTAATTGTATTGAATCAAATGAACGATTTAGAACCGATTTTTGTACCAACCACAGCTGCCTGGACCGGAGGTGTCGTAGTTACCAGAAACAAAAGGAATTAGTTATCAAGAGGACCAATTATGGATACTAACTTCTTAAGGGGCATTCATATTAATGTTAACCACTGCGAGGCAGCTCACCTTGGGGTCTTCCAGGTCGCTAGGGATTTAAATCTTGATTTTATCGCGGCCCAGGACCCGTACCTTGTTAAAGGGGAGCCCCCGAAATCCAATTTTGGCTGTAGGACCTTTATGTCCGTTAGCAAAAAAGCCATTACATATATTTTTAATAAAAATCTTAATTCATTTTTTAAATTTAATACCACTAATACAGTGGTAGTTGAGATTCACTTTCATAATTTTCTTTTGAATGTTTTTAATTGCTATTTCCCCCCTCATGATGATATAGATTTACTTTTGGGGGAATTAGCTGATTTTAACTTTTATACTAGTTTTAATCTATTAATTGGAGATTTAATTGTAAGTCGTCTAACTGGGGCTATGACTCGGATAATACAAGAGGGAGAAGGTTGACCGAGTTCATAGCCTCCAACAATCTTCATGTTTGTGATATTGCGGATTATGGTCCTACATTTTATTCTTCTATTCATGTGAGGTTCCCAGATCTAACCATTATTAGTGCATCTATCCTTAATTACATTAAAAATTGGGGTGTCCTGGACCGTGAATCCCATAGCGACCATAAGTATATTTATTTTAAAATTGAATTGGATGATATATATATATATATATTCCAGAGACCGACTTTCATTTTAAATCAAAATACAACCAGGGTAGATTTCAAAATTTTAGTAGAAAGCATCTTAAACAATTTAAGGATAGACTTGTTTCTATCGATAATTCCATTTATTTAAACGAATTTTTCATTGATTTTATTGAATTAGTTTCTAGAGGGGCTTTCAAAACTTTAAAGAAGAAACCCAAAAGATATGCAAGGAAGTTCGGTTTCTGGAACGAAGACCTCAGGCGTTCTAGGAATAATGTCAACAAGTTATTTAAGATTTATTCGAGACATTAAGCTGCAAACTTAGATTTGGATCTTATCCAGAGCTCCGGTAATGCTTACCGCCGGGAGAGAGCCTTTTATGAAAAATTGTTGCTACAGACGAAAAGAAAAGCATGGGAAAGTTTTTGTGTTAATTACAACGAGAGACATGGGTTTTTATTTAAACTTGTTTTCAATAAGAATAATAGTGATAGTCATATCGGGGTTAACCCCGATGGTAATCCTAATAATTCTTTTCAAGATAAAATGGTTTTTATTATGAACAGCTTTTTTCCGGGTCATTCTGCTAGTGATGATTTCTTTTATACTCCTGTTATGGACTCTGTCGAGACAATTAAATTAGAAGACCTGGAGTTGGTTTTTAATAATCTTAAAGGCGGTAAAGCACCGGGCCTGGACCGAATAGATTATAGAATGTGGAGAGCGGTTTTTTCTATTGACAAAACATTCTTTTTAGACCTTTTTAATCTTTGTTTCACTCTTAACTATTTCCCCGACGCTCTCAGGAATGCCAAGATTTTCTTTCTTTTAAAGGATGGCAAACATCCTGGGGCATGCTCATCGTACCGACCAGTTTGCCTACTTCCAACTTATCATTTTTGCAAAATTATCGAAAGGCTGTTTTAATTAAATTAAATTTTGGCTAGATCACAATAATATCATTCACAATAATCAATATGGCTTCCGTGAGGGCCGGAGCTGTGATCTGGCTATTCAAAATATTGTTGATATAATCAGGGAGAAATCACAAACTCATCATATCGCCCTCATCTCCCTTGACATCAAGTCGGCCTTCGATAATATGAACTGGTCGGTTCTTTTTAAACTTTTTGACGATTTGAACTTTCCTAAATTTTTTAGAAATTTTATATTTCATTATTTGAATAATAGGACGGTTTCTTTCTCCAATGAAATTGTGACTATTTCAAGAGCTTGTTTTAGGGGCTGTCCCCAAGGGTCGGTGGTCGCTCCCACAATTTGGAACATATACATAAATCCCATTTTAGAGAGGAACAACATCATCTTCTATACCCAAGCCTTTGCCGACGACCTGGCATTAATTATTAGTGGAAGGACGGCCAGGGAACTTGAGGCCAACACTAATATTGCCCTGGCTGAAATTGCTCAACACCTCCAAGAAATTAAACTTTAACTTTCTGTTCATAAATGCCAGGCGTTGGTTTTTAGAAGTGTTTCCTTTCGGAAATTTTCTAAACGCAATTCCACTATCCTAAATCGTAAGCCTACGTTTAAAATCAATAACTTTTCCATCAAAATCAGTGACAGCCTTAAAATCCTTGGCATTGTACTCGATAACAAATTGACCTGGACCGCCCATATCTCTTCCTTATACAGTAAAATTTTAAGCCTTACCTCAAATTTTAATCGAGTGTTCAAGTCTGATTGGAGTATGAATAGGAACATTCTAAAGATTTGGTACTCTACTGTTATTGAGAAGGCCCTCTTATATGGAGCTAATATTTGGGGTGGGGCCCTCACTAAACATCACATTTCTCGGCTCCACTCCTTTCAACGTGTATTTCTGTTGCGCTTCACGAGGGCCTACAAAACTACTTCGACCAATGTTCTTAATGTCTTGACTGGCATCCCGCCCCTTCACATTACTGCAAAGGCTGAGTTTTGCAAGTTCCAGATCTGGGTTCGGCGCTCACCATCTTACAATCATATCATTAACAATATTCCTCTTGACTACAACATTAACATCAGAAATATTCCCTCTGAACAGAAATCCATAGTTTTGCCATCCACCATACAGGAAGCTGATTTTGAGGTGTACACTGATGGGTCCAGAATCGACAATGAGACTGGGCTCGCCGTGTGCACCTTTCAACAAAATGATAATGTCTCCAATTTTCTTTTCAAACTCAATAGCTACAACTCTGTGTTTCAAGCTGAACTGGAGGCGATCCATTTTGCTTGCAATTGGGCCCTCCAGAACAACTATAAGATCAATATTCATACAGATAGCTTATCATCCATTCTTGCCATCCAGAGTGCCAACTCCAGATCAGGGTTCGTCTATTCTGTCAAACAGGACATCTTTAAAGCTAGACATCTGGTCGGCCTTTCCTGGGTTAAGGCCCATGTTGGCATCCCAGGGAATGAATGGGCCGACCAACAAGCTAAATCCGCAATCAACTTAGGGATTGAGAGACTTATTCCTGCTCCACTTTCATTTCTTAGACGAGCCCTCAAACAGCAAATTCTAAATGAATGGAACGAATACTTCATGAATTATAACTCAGCCTCAGGGGCGAGAGCCAGGGATTTTATTGACAAAGTTGATTTTAATTTTTTAATCACCAATAAATTTTTAATCTTTTTCTTGTGTGGCCATGGTCCTTTCCCTTTTTATCTCAATCGTTTTAAGCTCTTGGATTCTCCCTCGTGCATCTGTGGGGAGGTGGGTGACGCGGACCACTATGTGTTTTCGTGTTCACTCACCAAAGACTTTCACCTTTCTAGGCCTGCAGATGCACATAAAAAAGCTTGGTTTCGGAATACTATGCATAATAGACAGGCTGTCACGAAAATTAGTGAGGCTTTTAGGATTAATGCAGGAATTTGCGATTCACTGACCCGGGACGGTTCTTCTTAGTTTTTTTTCTTCTGTGTGTTCGTTTTTGGTTGATCTTCTTAGTTTGTTCTTTTATCGACTTTGACTGTTGCGGAACTTCTATTTTCGCTTTTAATTTATATCTACTTGCATGGTCTTTCCAGATTTGGATTTTTAAAAATATTTTTAATGTTTGTTGTTATTTTAATTTTTATAGACTATCTGGCATTGCCAGATTATTTTTTTTATATAAGACCTTAACTAGCTCTTGTTGATCAAGTGTTTTTCATGTTTTTAACCTTTTAGATTTTACGCATACCGCTCTCCCTTTAGTTTTTAAGTTTTTATTTTATTGTATTAGTGGTTATATGCCCCTTGTACTCAGGTCCTCTTCTGGTATATTCCCGGCCGGGCCGACTTAAGGGACATTTAGGTATGGGGGGTATCCCTCCCGAGCAGATCTGCATTGGTCCCTGGTGTGATTTTACTTGTATTTTTAACATTTTATCTCTATGACTTTAACTTCTGTCATTTTTATTTTTAGACTTTCCCTTTTATATATTTATTGAAATTTTTAACTCTGTGCTAACTTTGTGTGATTGTGTGTGTGTTTTGCTTAAATATTTTTTTTTTGCTTTCTTATTAAGCTTATGTTATTTGTTGTGTATTTTAACTGTAGATTTTTATGAGTTAAACAGTTCTGTGTCTTGGCAACCTGGAGATTGGGTCTCTTAATTCTATGCTGTGGTGCTTTGATTTTAACCCTTGTAATTGCCTTCATAGAATTACTTGTAAATTATTTTTCAGAACACGGGATTGTTGGTGTTGTATGCTCTTGTCTCCGGAACACGGGACTGTGGGTCTTTGAAGAATTTTGGTTTTTAGAACACAGGACTGTTGGACAGAACACAGGACCGGAACACGGGACTGTAAAAAATTTAAAAAAAATGTTTTCCCAGAGGGCCCTTCCGGCCCTCATGGGGGGTTGTTTTAGTTGAGAGAAAGAAAGAGCAATAGAAATAATATAAAACTACCCGGGTTACCTAAACTTGACTTGGCATGTTACTCCCTTGGGGCCCTTTCCTCTTCTGCTTCTGAACCTGTAAATGGATCTTATTAGATGTTATCTTCCAATGTTGATTTAAAAAATTAATTTAAGCTAAAACATATCACCACGGTGCTCCTCTTCGTTTCGTCTGCTTCATCCGTACTCTCAGCAACCTGGAATAAAAATTATATATTAATACAGTTCTTTACCGAGATATAAAAGCCATAGTACCTGTGTCGCCTTCGCCTAGCTGTCCTCCACTCTCTGCTTAGCTCCAGTCCCGGACTTCTTCCTGCTGTTGTTCAGTTCATCTCCAGCTTCCTGGTCCAGCGATTGGTGTGTTCCGGACTTTACACCTGAGGGCGGGACCATACATACATATTCATTTCACTTGGGCGCCCATAACTATTTTAAAAACTATGACTATCTTAAGCTGTCTTAACTATGTTAGTTCGGCGCGAGCGAGTGCTCCCTCCCACCGGCCCACTCGCCGTCTTTGCGTCGCGTTGCGAGCATGCCCTCCCCGCCCGCCAGCTCGCCGGCGCGCTATGGAGCGCTGCCCCAACACCACCGGCTCCACCAATGCGGCGCGTTATGCCCCCTCGTCCACCAGGCCCAATTATCTAGGTTTGCCACCTTTTATTATGTTATTTTAGTCCTTTTAGTATTTGTTATGTGTTTTTATATATATTCAACCCTCGTACTATGGGAAAGGGTTGCTTTTTATATGATCCTTTTACTTTTTTTTTGCTTTCTTGATACGACGTATTTTATTTGTGTCCAGCACCTTTCTTGTATGGCTCCAGTTTTTATTGCCATTTGTAATGCCACTGTTGGCCTTTAATTCTGCCATTGTTGGCATAGTTTGTAAAGTTTCATGTGTGTCCAGCACCTTACATTTATCTACGAAGCTCCTGCCACTGTTGGCATAGTCTGTACACTATTTTTTAAGGTCTCAATGGGTCTGATCCATGGGGCTGGGGCCCGCTGTTCCCCGGCGTGCTTTAGGGGATTCTCTTTTCTCCCCGGTGGCCTTTTTCTCTTTACACCCTTTTTTGGGTAAGTGTGGTCACCGTGGGAATTTAATTTAATTAAGGTTAAGCATGGATTGACGGGTAGCGGCTGATCCGGGATCCCTGACCTTGGCGACAAATAGATGATTCCAGAAAATACAACCCATTTCTCGATATTTCTATTAGGAAAGGGAATACACGAGAAAACTCCATGTGACGTCACGGCCTGGCGGAGAGCGTATTTAAGGACGGCGCCTGGATCAGAGGAGTTAGGGTTTGATCCATTGGGAACGACTTGAGAGCTTCGTCCGCAGTGCGATCTAGGAAGCTGGTGAGCTGAGCGCTATTGAAAGTGCAGTTATGGTCGTTACTAGTTATTTGCTGACTGTTTGTGTTGTTAGATAACAAAGTGCTGAACTGTTTTTACCTGTGTATTGTTGTCTGTTTACATTGGTAATCTGCTCAAGAACTATTGTTCCTGTACCTTTGCTACGTGTTTTCCTGCATATTTGTAAATACACCTTCATTCTCCATTATCCTGCGTGTTGGACTGTTTACACCTTACACCCACAGTAAGACTTTTGCAACAATGTGATGATTCTTCATAATTAGGGAATGGTTCAGGTCCATGAAGTTCATTCGACGAGATGAAATTGTCAGCAGCAACATTTTGTTTATCATTAGTTGCTCCATTTTCATTTATAAGAGTTTCTGAGGTATCCATAGCCTCACACTTACTTTCATTACTTGCAGTATTTTTATTTTCAGAGTCCTTCTTTGTGCCTATCTCCGCACTGAATATCTGTTTTCCAGAGTACTACTATCAAAGTTTTTATATTCGCAGCAAAGACTCTGGGAAAAATTCTGGTCTACATTAAGAGGATCAGATTTGTCAAGATCTTAACTTCTCTGAAATCATTTTCATCAATTTTTCTCTCGATATTTTCGATAGCTAAACTCTCGGCCGCTTGAGAAATTTAAACTTTTTTCTTCTAGTATCTTCTTCTACATCACTGACCGAAGAATGTGGCGCAGTTTTAACTTCGGAGAAAAGATCCTCCTTTTGGGCAATTTCATTAATTTAGCCATATCTTTTTTCTCAATTCTCATTTCAATCTGAAATTCATCATTCTCTTCATTCACTGAAGCCAAATGACTTTAGTTTGTTATTTCCGTTTCGGAAGAATTCATATTGGACTGACTCTGCACTTACAGGAATTTCATAATCAGGAATTAATTCCTCCTCCACAATTATTGCATTATTCACTTCTCTGAAACTCCTTTCATTTTCTTGTTCAGGTTCAGAACCGAAATCAGTATCTTCGAGGAATTTCTGAGTGACATCAGATTCTGTCTTTAAACTGAAGACTTCATTTCCTGATATTTGACAGTTTGCTTTCAAGATGTTATCCAAAGCTTCATTACTTCTTGCATCTGAAATGACTTCAGGTTGCAAGAAATGTGTTTCTTCAGTAGCATTTACTGAAATATTTTTGCTTGGTCTTTACAAGCTTTTGGTTTTAGAGATTTTCATCTTGCTTTCAACAGATGGCATTTCCTTATACCGTTGAGTATCTGACTTTACCATCTTGCTTGAATGCAAAGATAACTTTCCAACGGATATTTCTCCAATGTCTTTCTTATGGGTTGTCTTGGAAATTTTCGCCAGAAATGTTTTTTGGTATCGTTTATAGACGATCAAATACTAGTTCCAGTTGATTGTACTTCAGAAAATTTACTATATTGAAGTCTGTTCTTGTTCATTGTTTTTAACGGATTGACTGTTTCGTTTGTCCTCGCAGTCACGTCAGAATTTCTTAGCGTCCATACATAACTGGCCAATACTTTGGTAATTCTGAATTTTCCTACTTCTTTAGTTTTGGTTCCTTTGGAAATGGTACTTCGCATCTGGCCTCTTTCCTTTCCTGCTCAGCCACTCGCTTCTGGGCTTTAGTCTGTAGGACATTCACTATAGGAAATATGAGACTTTCTCTATCCTTTCCTAACAAAGCTGCCGCGCTATTTCCCAACAAATATTGTTTATCAATGGATTCCGGAACCCTCCGCGCTTTTGTGCATGTGCCGGGCTGAGTTATTATTATTTTTTTTATCAAAATAGGGGAAAAGTGAAGAATGGAAGGGGAGATGTTTACATTTTAGCGTGATCTAGCAAAGATAACCTGTACAAGAACTATTGTTTCCTGTACCTGTGCTACGTGTTTTCCTGCATATTTGTAAATAAACCTTCATTCTCCATTATCCTGCGTGTTGGACTGTTTGCACCATACACCTACAGAAAGACTTTTGTAACAATATATATATATATAAATGAATGGGAAGCGAGACTCTGCCTATTTTTACTGCAGGTTCTCATCCCCATATTTGAGGTGCCCTCTTAAGTGGGAATGCGACTGGTATATAAATATAGATTGACCTATATGTAAGAATTATCATTATTTTAACGCTTCGCCCAAAAAAGATGATTTTAAAGGGAAGGTGATTTTTGAAATTAGCAAAAAATGACCAAAATATGAAATTTCCTTTTTAATGTTTTTTGGTGATAGTATTAAAGAATGCATATATATCGGAAAAGAATGAAATAGCTCCACTGTAAATCCTTTCTATGTTGTGAATCTTAATTTTTTAGTTAAATTGAAACTTTTATTTTAAAAACTGTCTTGTCTTCAGCAAAATGCAGAATTTAGAGCTAATGGCTGAATTTCATAGTTTTATTTTCTTTAGTTACTATACACATAATTGTTGAAAAAATAGAAAAATAAATGTGTTTATAGAATTTTTTGTTCATATTCTGTATTTTCTTCATTTCATTCCTGCAAAAACATTATGTTTTTTAAGATCACTTATCTCAAACAATTGTTTGAGATCAAAGTTGGTAAAATATCAGCTTTTTATTGAAAAACAAAAAAGCTTTTTTTTAACCAGGTTCTTTTGTTTAACCCTTCACTGCATATTGTATCAAATTTCATACATAATTTATTTTTCATGTTAATAATGAATAGAAATTTTTTTGTCCACTCGTACACGCTGTATCAGATTAGAAACATAAGAGACCGGATAATAATCGTTCGTTCCATTTTCCATGGACAGCACGGGTTCTATTGATAAATCTGTGGTAGTCAGTTTTCTTGATACACTTATCGACATATTTACTCAATTTCTAGCATTTAAAAGGAGTTTTGTATCTTTGATGGTTTCATAAATTGCTTCTACAGGTATTTGCCATTTCATATTACTTTTAAAACAGTTTTTTTATTGTTTTATAAAAAGGAAATAGTGTTTTGATACTTTCATTCAATTTAATAATATCACGTTTCTATTTTATTTGTTGTGCATTTTTCTGTTGTTATATGTGAACTTCCCATGCCAAAAACAATTTTATTTAAAAATTTAAAAAATCGTGCATTGAAGGGTTAAATAAAATTTATATACATTAGGACCACCATTTTAAAAGACCTTCCTAGCGAAAAATTGAAAATAAGTTATCATATATGTTATTTTTGTACTAAATAAATTAACTTTTAGCTTAGCTTAGTAGAATTCCCAGATTAATAGTACATGAAAATCATATATTATATTATGAAAAACAAGATGGTTTGTATTGATCATTCTTTAATTCAATGTGAGAGGAAAAATATCTAGATTTATCATTTTCAACCTCTTCAGGAAATTTGGTTAAACTAATTCATCAAGAAAATCTGAATAGCAACTCGATATCCTATTAAATAATTTATTGTAAATAAAACTCTCATTTATGTATAAGTGTTTCACGAACAATACGAAATTTCTCATCGCAATTTTCTTCTTGGCAAACGACGGTGGCCCTTACAACTTGATGAATTTTACCCACGTGCTTCGATAAATTTTTTGAAACGCGAAATGCTTTTCGCAAAATAAGCAAACAGACTAGCTTTCAGCATTTTTGCTATAATTTTTTATTCCATGGATTCGTGATAAATGATCGTGCAAATACCGCTTTTTAAAAAAATTCAGAATATACAAGGAGCATTTAAATTCCATGTTTAGCCTTGCATGCAATTCAATACAAAAAAACGTGCACAAGCGCATATTCAAAATGGTTACTAGAATGTCTCTAGAATATTGGCGAGAAATCAAAATGATGTTCACACTCCACGTGCTTCCCGTCTCCGTGACCTTCGAGATCTGTTTATCTCGAAAGGCACGGCTTGAGGCGCTTCGTTCAGTTCCGTTTGTATTCGTGCTGTTGTGTGTTGCGTTATTAAAAGTGTTCTACAAATACAGATGATCGTTATTGGAATTTTATAACTAACATGTTCACAAATACAATAAAGACATACACGCTTTTCCTAAAATTCATCAATAGAAGCGGAAAATCTGTGTAAGTGTATCCTTGTTTTTATGAAGATTTTAGCTCAGCAATCCTCTTCCCATATTTTTTTGCCTTCCTATTTTGAACAAAATTTCTTGTATTGATAAATTATGTATTAAGTTTGTGAATATAGCCATTATCTTTGGAGATTTTAAAATTTCTTTTATAGGTAAATTATGTATTAAGTTTGTGAATATAGCCATTATCTTTG
>BGPR01000438.1:574394-585581 GCA_013235015.1 Araneus ventricosus | reverse complement strand
GTTCTCTAATCAAAAGTTATGAAGTAGGAAAAGCTGTCATGTGGAACTTACTTATATTTGTTTGCGTTATCAAAAAAAACCTTTTGGATTATTCTTTACAAATATGTCATAATATTTATTGACATGTTCTCTAATCAAAAGTTATGAAGTAGGAAAAGCTGTCATGTGGAAATTATTTATATTTGTTTGCGTTATCGAAAAAAACCTTTTGGATTATTCTTTACAAATATGTCATAAGATTTATTGACATGTTCTCTAATAAAAAGTTATGAAATAGGAAAAGCTGTCATGTGGAAATTACTTATATTTGTTTGCGTTATCTAAAAAAACTTTTTGAGTTATTGTTTACAAATATGCCATAATATTTATTGACATGTTCTCTAATCAAAAGTTATGAAGTAAGGAAATCCAGCAATTATTTGTGGACGCCCTGTATATTGATGCATGTTCTTAATAGAACGGCGTCACCTTGAATGAGGAAAGAATAAATTGTTTCTGTCATATTCTGAAATTATTCTTCATATTTCTGAAAATATTTCAGAGATCTTTGAAACGTGCTTTTTTATAAATAAGTGAGGTCTTTCTATTCTAACTATATCTTGTTTGTGTAGAAACTAAATCTTTTAAGATCCTTTTCAGTTTGAAAAGAATTCACAAAACACAATTCGAGTACATGTTAAAAAGAGCAATACAAAGGAAAATCGCATCACTTCTGGGAAATTTAACTTTACCGAGATTTTTCAAAAAATTCGACGAAATACCTTCAAAGGAATCATCCAGAATGAAAAAGTTACCTTGATGTTTCGTTCAGAGTTAAATGAAAAAATAAATCGAAGAATATCGAGATCTTTTCATACACCTTCTTCATTAATTACGAAAACAAAAATTCTAAATTATTCTTCGTCTGGACTTCAAAAGAACGACTGTGAATTTGTCTGATAAAGGAATCATAATGAGATTTCAAAATTCAGAAAAGAAATATTCCTCAGTTGTAATATACGTGATTTGGAAAATTGCTTTTTTTAAAACCCTCCGAGATTTCTTGTCTTCTTATCCCAATTTCTTTTGAAAGAAAACGGTGCAAAAATGAAGTGGCTTTCCTAATTACACCAGCGCTAACATGAAACAAATTTTCAAAGTTAATGAATGCTGTTTCAAAAACGTGCAAGAAGATTTCAAATTTCTTTTTCATATGCCGAAAGTCATTTCTTTAAAGATCTAGACGAGTATTATTATGAAAGTCATGATAAAGTCAACAAAATGCATAATAAGGTTCTGTAATCCTGTTTACTATAGAGTCTGAGGCAACGTGAATTGAAGTCCGTCTGTATACCGGCTTTTATTTGATGTCTGTCTATTCATATATTGCTGATACTTTTTACTTCATTTTCTGAATTACTTTGGCTTTTACAAAAAAATGGAGATGATTCAATCGGGTTTAAACTAAATCTTTTCCAAATGTTATGCAATTCATAAAGTTATAATTTTTCTATAGATATGCAGATTGTTAGGTATTCAATATAGAGATTGGTTATAAAAGCCTACCCCATCTTTGAAAGCAATCAAATAACATAGAGCATAATTTTTTATACAATTGTGAGGGGTCGTTCTGAAATTTTCAGCTGTATGGCAAAGTACAGGGTGGTTGTAATTAAAGTTCGCCTAATTTGGAATCCTAGAGTCGGTTGTATGATTCCAAACGAAAAGTATTTTACTAATATGTAGTATAAATGATGCGCTCTGCAATAACCAAAAGAAGGATTAGAAATGTAGGATTCCAAACGAAAAATAATTTACTAATATGTACTATAAATGATGCGCTCTGCAAAAACCAAAAGCAAAAAAAAGGAAAAAAGAAGAAATTAAAGAGGTGATAAAAAGAAAAATAATTAATTTTCGTCAATAGGCGGCGCTGCGCCAATATCTCAGATCATTTTTGCAGATTTTTTTTATTACTGAAACAAAAAACTAAATAATTCATTTCGGTTTTTAATATAAGTTAACTAACAACGGTGCCAAAATTCAGTTCTGAATGTAACGTCTTTTTTTCGTTCAAAATACTGTTTTTACGCAAGACAGTGGAATCACTTGCACTACATTCTAGTGGGAATTTTTTTTTCGCTTGGAGCCATAGAACAGGCTCTAGGGCCTTTTGAATAGGGGAACTTTAATTTTAACAACCGTATATGTCTCTAGGAACCATCCGTCATCAAACTGTGAGAAGATTTTCTTTTTCCATTTCGTTTCGAGATGGCGGCTCCATATCAGAATGGTTTTTGTTCTATTCTTTGCTAAAAGTGAATCAAATAAAACTGCCCAACTTCCATTGCAGAATCGTTCTTCTTATGAAGATACATCCAACATCAGTACGACAAACTTCCTGAAGGAGTGAGGACTCGAAAACGGTTTGAAATCCCAAAGCATTTCAGGATCGGTCTTCTTCTCCATTTAGGGTAGAAAGAAATAGGGAAGACAATAAATCCATTTAGGGTAGAAAGAAATAGAGAAGACAATAAATCCATTCAGGGTAGAAAGAAATAGGGAAGACAAGAAATCCATTTAGGGTAGAAAGAAATAGGGAAGACAAGAAATCCATTTAGGGTAGAAAGAAATAGTAAAGACAAGAAATGAAACAGCAACTCGTAAATCATTTTTAATCATAGGCCAACGAAAGCCATAACTGCTACAGAAGAAATTCAAACTTTTGATCACTTTTGATCATGGCCGTTCATCAACCTTAGTCAATTTGTGATATTTATAACTTCCTAATGTTAGCTCTGAAGTGGTTGGTCAACCAAAACTATAACTTTTTTGTTTTGTGACTATAACCTTTCGTATTTGGGGTATTGTTTTATAATCACTTTGTATTTCTCATAGCACAAGTCGTGTTGCCGCTCCTTTTGTTACAGTAACGGTCTTGGTAGATCGTTGTTGATCGAAGAACTAGTGTACTTATGTGTGGTAGAATGCCTGTTGGGCATAAATAATTTAGAAACGCCAGTTTCTAGATTAAATACATTTAATTTACAACTATAATACAGTATTTACAGTATGTTTGAATTAATAAATAATACAGCCTGGTTGGCCTAAAGGATCAGAGTTGAGTCATGAATGACAAAACTAAATCAAAACAAGAGTTAGCGTCCCAACGTCTTTCGTTTCTTCACCCCTCATTCTCCTTTGTCCGGCCACCAGGGCGAACTTGGCCGCCCCCACGGTGTTACATTTGGCTGGACATCGCTGCTTTAGTGGAGAGTGGATCCTTACACGCATCAATAGAAAAAATGTGCCATTAGCTCTTCAAAACAAACATCTGTTATTTAATAACAAAAATGTGGATATTATAGCATTGTTTCATATCGCTCTGTTACATAAACACTCTATTCCATAGCTATACAAAGATTGTTGAGGGCAAACCTCATAATTTTGAATCTTGTTCAGATGATGTGGACGATATTTGAAGGATCCACGGGAGAAACGACGAGGATCTAATTTTTTAAAATTTCACAGGAAACGAAAAGCAAAATTTACAGTCTCCTGGGCACGTAGCTGTTGATGTTAACACAGTTATTTTTATTTTACTCAAGTATTGGGGCAATACAACAAATTCTAATGCGTTAAAAAATTATTTAAAAAATATCTGTAGCATATCTACACGATAATAATATTTTGAGTAGATAAAAATATTATAATATTTTGAAAAGCCAGACATAAAAGTAGAAAAATTTACTATGAAAAATTGTTCGGTTTAATCCTCTGGCTATCATCAACAAAAACGCCTCCACGTCCTCACAAACAGATTGTCGTAGAATAACCTTGCTTCAGGTTTAACCCTCTGACTGCATATCCCGCGATTTCCGCGGGTTGGAAGCAAGTCCATTTTCTGCTGCATCCTGCGATTTCCGCAGGTTGGAAGCAAATCCATTCTCTGCTGAATCCTGCGATTTTCGCAAGCTAATGCGTTTACTCAGTACTTTTAAAACTTTGCATATTATTATAGTAATAAAGCCCTGCATGTAAATAACGATTCTCTTGGTTCAACATTATTTGAACATGTTTCCAAACGTTGCATCTAAATAGTAACTCAAAAAAATTATGTAGTCGGAGGATTAACCAGAATTTTCTTTAAATGTTAAGGATCCTTATACTGATGGATCGCCGACGAAATTATTAAGTGTCTGTCATATTTCGTTAGATGTCCTTTTCCCTTTTTCCCCTTTTGGGGGTTTGCCACACGACTAATAACCAATGTAGCCTCCGAAAAAAGTACCACAAAGAGTACATCAATAGTCTTCTGCCTGAGGAATCGGAGCCTCATCTTTTTCCCCAGTTATCCATTACTTGAAACGTGTAATTTTGATAAAATCTTATCCTCCTTCACGTTTTCATATGAATTAGTACTATCTAGATCCATTCATCCATCCATTTAAAACTACATCCATTGAGCTAACAAATGGCGCTGAAACACAAAATCAGCCAAAATGAACCCTCATCTTTTCCCTCCAGGGACTTTGATTTGAGAAGGCATCAACAGCATTCAAAATTTTATCCCCTCAAACCTGCGTGGTAATATTAAATTCTCCATTTATTTTCCCCATCACAAAGCAAATGCAGTCTCAAAACTTCCCCCCCCCCCCCAAGGGATCTAGACTCACTTAGCTAAGGAACACTTTAAAGTTAGTAACAATTTGCAACTTTAAATATAAGTGTCAAAGTTCTGTACTTTGTAGCTATATTTTAAAGCCTTTGACTTTACATTTATAATGTATCTCAAAGTAAAGGTTTAGTTAAACCACTGTACGTTTTGTGCTTAACAAACATGTTGACGAAAATATTTAAAAATAAGAATTCAAAGGTCTTTACTTTAAAATTACAAAAGTGCAATATTGATACTTCTGTAATCTTTAAAATCAAAAAGCCATAAAGTTTACAAAATACTGAAAACTTATTGTATTAATGATTAAAAAAATTAATCAAATAATATTGAATTTGATTTAGAAATCAGCTAATTCAGATAGATTATGATAGGATATCAATTTGTAATACTTCCCTTAATCAATTTGTAGAATTTTTCTCGTCTAATCAACATTCATTGTTGTATTTAATACTAATGTTGTGGAACTGCATATTGTTGTATTTAACAGCAATGTTGTGGAACTGCATATTGTTGTATTTAATAGCAATGTTGTGGAACTGCGTATTGTTGTATTTAATAGCAATGTTGTGGAACTGCGTATTGTTGTATTTAATAGCAATGTTATGGAACTGCATATTGTTGTATTTAATAGTAATGTTGCGGAACTGCGTATTGTTGTATGTATTAGTAATGTTGCGGAACTGCATCCTACTTTCGCGACGTCTTCGTTTGCAATAATGGTGACTGGAATTTCCCAATTCAACAGGCTAAACAACGTCCTTTACCGCACACACATGGTGTTTCCGCTGTATTCTCCTATATGAAACTAATTTGTTTTGGTATGCCTGACCTATCCTGAAAGTTTGTCGGAACCTTTTCGAATCGCCCTGTATATATTTCTGTCTAGCCATACATTTATCTGAAGATGAAAGTATAAACATTAGTTTATAAAAGTACTAGCTGATGCCCGCGACTTCGTCCTCATAGTAACACATTATTGGTACCTTGTTGTTCGGGATAAAATCCACGAATGCTCCAAGAAAATTGCAGACTATTACAATAAAAACCAAGTTACAGTGTTTAAAAGCACTTTAAAATTAATTAAAATTAAGCTGAATATCGCATGGAAATTAATATCATTGAAAAGCTAATTTTTTGATATTTCAGATTATGTTAAAATAGTTTTTGTGCGATAATATGCTCGAAGATATTGAGGAAAAACGTTAAAATTTAGCAATTTTTTTAATTAATTAATGTTCTAATTAAAATTTCAAAAATTCCTTTCTTAGTGAGCACCTACTACACAAAAAGCACCCACCTACCAATTTTCAAGTCCCAGTGGTTTGGGAGAATCGGTGATGAGAAGTGAGAAAGCGACTTTCTCCTTTATAGATACAGATAGAATTTAAACGTCTTCCAATGCAAGAACATATTTAAAATTTTATTTTTAAGTAGAACGAAATTATAAAATAAAATTCTGGGCTCAGAAGGAAAAAAAGCAAAATACTACCAGGAAGTGAATTTGATACTCATTAACTTTCGAAAGCCTGCGTAGAATTTTCTTAAAATAAAAATGCCTTCTTTCGTCTTGCTTGAGATCTTCGAGAAGAATTTCTCAAATATATTTTTGAAAAGAAATAACTTCTTCTTTTATCTCAATTTCTTCAGCTATTAAGGAGATGCCGGCTTTCCATTTCAGGCATTCTCTGATTCTTTCAAACAACAAAGATATACTTGGAACAAAATGTCTTTGGAAAAATCTTTTGAAGACCGAAGTTTTAAAAAAGAATTATCAAGTTCATGAAATTACAGAGTATTCGATTATATATTTTTTAAACATGTCTATGGCAGCTACAATTAAATTATGTTTAAAAATAATACAAAATGAAATTATAATAATTTAACTCTTGAGGGGTCTCGGGCGTCTCAGACGCCACGCGAATTTTATTTCATAAGTTTGTATTCGGGAGACCGTCTACCTCTACCCTTACTGTAGGTGCACTTTATAAATTGGTATTTCGTATAATTATGTAGTATTAAGAATTATTCTGATGTACTTAAAATCCCCCCCCCTGTTTTTGGGTGTAGTATGTGCAATAGTATAGTGTGCTGAAATCTAAGATATTGTATAATGGGAATTATAATTTGAAAATATTTTGATGTTTCTAAAATCCACCCAGCTCTCCTTGTCCTTGGGGACTGGGGGTGTTCCCTTCCGTGATGTCAGGAATCTTTTGTATTCTCCAACGTCCCGCTAAGGGCCTTACACCCTTTCGGGTAGGCTGGGTCGGTGTGACCTTTCCTTTTCTACTCCTCTGGAATGGTGTCTTTCCTGTGTACCTTTCATTTTCTACTCCTCTGGAATGTTGTCTTTCCGTTCGCGGTATTCAAATCAAGATCTTGGCGGTGTTGTGTGCGGTTTAGTCAACGTTGTAGTGTTCCAAACGCCACGCCACCCGACTATTAAGTCAGTAATTCACAAAACAAAATTCATTTTCAGCAAACATTCTCCAATAATAACTAAAGAGGCCTCATAAAATAATAAAAATGCATAAAAATTTAATGCATTCTGAAACTCTCTTTTCTTTATACTCAATAGACAATGCTGTATCTGCTTTTATTTAATTTATGTCGAAGCAAGACAACTAAATAAGGAAAAAAATCACATTGGTTTCCGTAAAAGCTTTCGGATTGACAAGGAGAGAGACTTTCAAAAATAGACAACTGTTTCTTCTCTACTGCAGATTCGAAACTCTATTCCGCTGTGTTTGTTTGCTTGGTTCACGTTGAGTATTCACAACACTGCACTACTCCATTTGGAACAACGACCGGTTAGTTTTCCACCCATTCAAGTCGATTGTTTTAGGCGGGGCATTCAAGAATGCTCCAAAGCGCACTGACGGCTCCTTCTATACCCCTACTCCTCCTCCCCCAAGACTAACTCCCATCCATCCTCCCCCACACGGGGATTTTCGATTTTAAAGAGAGCATCCTCTCCTCCCCGCCCTGATGTCTCTAGTCTGACTCCCACGCGCATTGCCCCTCCCCAACGCTCCCCCACGGGTGATTTATCGCCCGCCTCGAAGGATCATATTTCACTTGTATGGCCGAATGGGATGAATGAAAATCCAACTACTTTGGAATTCCACTTTTTCCATCAGTCTACGCCAATTATTATCGGGATTTAACATTGACGAATGGGTTTGGCAACCTGTATTCCAAAAAAAGTGGATTGGAGCACGGGTGAATGTCCCGATTTAAATCAGACGAGGATCAAACGTCCTCCCGCTGGTGTGGTGCGGACGATTGCAGAGGGAGGTGCTAGCTAAGGTGTCGTCCTCGTCATATGACCGCGGTTCGAACTTTTTTGATTATTTTATGTTCCCATAGCGAACATCGGGTCAGTCTAGTTATTTAAAGCAGAATAGAATTGCACTCAATGTTGCGAGCAGCAATTGCATGTTTACCATGCCAGTATGAATTGAATCCGTTCAGTCACTCCAGATAACCCTGTTGAATACAAGTAACTTACTAATATAATAGCCGGGATCTGTCTCTCACTGATCCGGTAACGCTTTGACGTCACCAACAATAAAATTCGCGCCATAGCACTGCGAGACATTAAACAGCATTATTTCATTGTTAGAGCACCTAAATGTCAGTAATATTAAATTTAAGAAAGTAATTGTCGGTCTCATTTCAAATTTAATAGCTCTCAAATAGTGAAAACAAATTTGCTATCGATTGATATAAAATTTATCTCGCTATGATCAATAGTTCCCGAGAAATTTAAAATTATATTAATCCTATATTTAAAATAATTTTCCGTTTTTTAATAGAAAGTAGTAAATTACTTCAGTGGTATATCATGCGCATGATATAGTTTGGACTCCACGATGCATCCGATTATTTATCGCAATCGTGATGAATATAATTTGATAATATTTTTTGGCAACTTTAAAATTTACACAAAGACGTCTGAAGTACAAGGAAAAATTTTTAAACAACGAAAAATACTTCACACGGAATGTTGTTTACCAAGAGGTGTTTTGAATAAAGAAATATGCAAATAATATGTAAATAAAAAAAATATTTCCTGTCATAAAACATATGTTTATTTTATTTGTTTACAATCAATGTTAAACATTTCTCTCGCATATATATCTATTTAAACACGTCAAATTCCACGGGAAATCTCTCGAATGAAGAGGCAATTTCCACCCGTCATACCATGACGGGTGATCTTCTAGTAAATAAATAATAGTCTTTTTTTTGTGAATGAGATGAAAAGGGTGTCCAAGAAAAGTTCGCCAACAGAAATCCCGAGTAATTTCATCGCCGGCTCCTTTTTGCGAAATCAGTTTTCCTGTTGCTCGTATCATAAGCGATGACTGATCTTCGATATAAAAGCACCCACAGCTTCGTGACTGGTATCTCCAAAAAGTTGGGGAAAAAGAAAGTCTTTGTTGTTCGGCGCGGGGAGCCCCGGTTGAAGGAGAAAATGATCACGTGACTGAAATACATTTGTCAAGGGTGTGTATTTTAGAAACATTTTTCGTGTATTCTTTGGGCCACTTTCTTGGAGTGGCAAAACTAGCCAGTTTGCTCTTTTCAGAGAGTGGAGTAGCTTGTTACGCTTATGAAAAGAGAGGAAACCAATTAGGTAGTTTAGGGAAAGAAAAAATTCTGAGAATTGAAAAGTTTTCGGCATTTTTAAAAGGTCGTTACTTAATATTTTGAACGTTGTTTAACCTTTTCTGGCACAGTAGTCGCAATAGAGGACGCCAACTTCAAAATTTTCTAAAAAAAAATCGTTTCCAATTTGAAACCTAGAAAATCGCAGAAAAGGCAGCTGATAGTTCTCCTTTTAGATTGTAGATGGCAGCACAGTGAAATTTCGCATTCATTTCGGAAAAAAATATAGATTTAAAATGTTCAAATTCCTTAACTCGGAGATAGGAATTATTTTGAGTTCTTGACCTTTACAATTTTAGCAAACTTACTCCACAATTTTCCTCCAATATTTTTGAAGTTTTAATTTATGATTTTGTGTAAGATTTAACGTTAATTTCAAGATGGCTGTTTTCCAAAGGGGTCCTCATATGAGGGAGTGTCTCCAAAGAGGGACAACGATCCCTCCTCAGAAAGAGGTGTTTTTTCTTTTAAATTCTATGTATAAATAATAAACTAAGCCCATTCATGATGTTTTTTCATCATATTTTTAAAAAATTAATGCCTTGTGCCGGAACGTGTTAATAAGTAAAGATCTGCTGAAGAAAAGTTGTTACGTACGATTTCATTATGAATAAGAACACTTTAAAAAAATTTATACTACCCCACACATTTTTGTAGACGTCACTTCTCTGCTGAATCTAAATTTTAACCCTTATTTATAATAAGGTATATTAAGATATTTTTTAAAGATATCTCAATTCAATAATTCCGAATTCAGTACCTTGAAGGAGTTTAATATTTGCAACATCTTAAAAATTCTCTTTCGTAATAAAAAAAACTTTCACTATAAACTACATAATACTCGCACTTTTTGTCATCAAACTGTTTTCCGCTGATCGGCAGTTTAACAAAAACTTCTAGTATAATAGTCTTTTAGTACAATAATAAAAAGCTTTGTTTGAAAACATAGATTAGTATATTTTCAGTAGCAAATGCAGAATGAAATAGCAACAGTTAGATACATTATTTAGCAATATATTGCTAGAAAATATATCCCAACATTTTTGTCACATAGCCTTCGTGAACGGATGAGAAATAAAAAACACTTTTTAAATCGAGTACTAAACATAGATTAACCCCTTGAGGCACGGAATTTTAGAAAACAAAAAGACCCATTTTACACAGAAATTTTATTTCTCTTTAAACTGTTTATTTTGGTAACTGGTGGTAATATCTGATTTTTATTGATAAATGAATTATATAATATAAAAACATAAAATAATAATAATTCAATTAAGTTTTCTGTTATAGGGTGGGACTCAAATTGTCCCGCATGGGTTCTTTTGGTTCAAAAAGTATCCCACTATGCATATTTACGCATTAAAAAGGTGGAACACTTTTAAAGAATTGTCTCAAAGAGTTGAAGAGTAAATTGAAGAACTTGTAACTTCTTGTGTGTTTTGAAGTTGTGTCCTTCTTAAAGTGATTCAATCAAGTAAATTTCTAAATTTTTTACATTGTTATTTTTCTTATTTCCTTATCAGCTAATTACACCCTAATGCGATTGATAAGTCGAATACTTAGTCAATTATACGAAAATTGTCCAATGCTGTTTCTAAAGCATTTCTGCATTTTTGGACAAATCTCTGGATGCATTTGGAATGATTTTTTGGCTGAATCGTGCTTTTGCGTATGATAATGGACTAAGTAGCAAAGACAATAAATTGCGGATTAAATTCGATAGTTCTTATGGACTAAGTAGTAGAGACAATAAATCGCGGATTAAATTCGATAGTTCTTATGGACTAAGTAGTAAAGACAATAAATTGAGAATTAAATTCGATATTTCTTATGGACTAAGTAGTAAAGACAATAAA
>BGPR01000438.1:546364-557705 GCA_013235015.1 Araneus ventricosus | reverse complement strand
TGGTCCGTTTCCAGAAAAGCCAGTTGGATTTTGAAATCGTCGGACCACCCTATTAGCTCAAAGATTCTCTACAATATTCATACAATAGCTTTACGATGTTGTACGGCATTCAATATCGTAGAGATATCGTAAAATATCTTGTGCTAACAGGGAAAACTTCCCAGCTTCGTTTGTCCAAGTAGTTTGATTCCCAGTTTAATCTATAATACAGTATTTTAAAGTCACATACACTTTTATCTTTGATTTAGAATTGGAATAAGCATGTCGAAATTAAACTTCCCTTTCTTAAATGTCTCCATAAGGCGTAGTAAAGGCCGGTCGTGGTTTGAACAGCAAATACTTCTGATCATGTGTTCGGGATTTATTAAAATAATATTAACATGAGCCCATGGATGGAGCTGTAAAACCTGTGAAACATTCTAGAAAGGATCCATGTGCTCTAAATCATAGTTTTCCACAACGCTTTCCAAACTGAATGCTGTACAGCTGAGCACAGTAAATGTGCACTGATTTTCTGAAATGCGGACGGATGCTGTTTTTAAGATGTGACAGGCTTGTGGACTGTTCTCGGTAAAACTGATAATTGGAAAAAAAATCCCCATAACCAAGATTTTCTCGGGTTGAGATCATGTGAGCAAAGAGGCAGGCTATTGAAAAAGAACTACAGATCAACATGCATCGGCGAAAGTTTGTTGTATTACCTATTGGACGTCAGGATGAATATGGGGAGGCGCCTTATCCTGCATAAAAAAGGATGTCCTGGACTTGAATGTGGTGACGTTGCTGCACTTCTAGGATCATAAACATTGTCACCAAGTCTCGATGCCGTCTCAGATTGAAGGAAGAGTTTATAAGCCTATTGGACTTACATTTCTGACAATAAAGCCTAGTAATGAACGTTGCATTAACTGAAGTGTCTATTGTCCAAATCTCATGCTAATATGACCTATATATAACACCCTACAGAGACCTTTAAGTTCAGGAAGTTTAATTTCGACAATCGTGTACTTAGATTTCCCGATACTTTGGCGGGAACTTTATGGACTGGCAACATTGATAAAAGAAGATTTTTTGTAACAATAAAGTTATTAAGCAAATTTTGCAAGCTTCAGCTTCGATATTTATCTTTACATAAGAGAAAGAACAGTTCGCGTCCTTGTTAAATTCATTAACTAAACAAGCACAGGATCCCTATTCAGGACATTAACTAAGGAATATTATATTAATGAACTTAATAACCTGAAAAATGAAGTCCTTCTTTCAAAAATAGCTTAACACCACGTGAAGTAAATGTTTGATTAGGTATATGTTTAAAAGCATTAAAAGGAAAAAGAGTCCCTTGGTATACTTTGCGTGCTTTGTTGTTGCAGGAGCGCAGTGTATTAGGTGACTGCGTCCTTGAATTCTTACTCTTGTTCGTGTAAACACTGCATGAATTACTTCCATCACGCAAATGCACTTTCTTTAGTTTGTTCAGTTTTCGTTTGTGAATTCACGAAATAGACTTTGTTCCGCAAAAATACTTACCAAGCTTGATACATTAGCTGAAACAATGCACTTGACACATTTGCATGAATGGACCTTGTACTCAGTTCTATGCAGAGAGTATTTTGCCTACACTAAACAAAAACTTGCAACTTATTTTTTACTTTCTCGTATACGAAGTATACAAAGAGAAAATATTGTAATCGTCAAAAAATTCGAACTCGAGATTTTGACGAATCTCCATGTTTTAGACCTCCCTGAGTCCGAAAAACACAATTTTGGAATTATGTCTGTGTGTCTGTCTGTGTGTGTGTGTGTGTCTGTCTGTGAACACGATAACTCGAAAACAATTAGAGCTACGAGGATAAATTTGGTATGTGGTCTTTAAACATAACTTGTAAGTTTCTATCAAATTTTGGATAAAATCCGTCAACGGGAAGTCTGTCTGTCTGTATGTTCGAAGTCATACGAACGCTATAACTCCAAAACTTGAAAAGCCAGATGGATAAAATTTCATACACAGTTTTATCGTCATGAATGTAGGTCCGTATAAAATTTTGGGCCAAATCCGTCAACGGGCTGACTGTCTATTGGTCTGTATAATCGCATACTTTTAACTCCATACGCATGCGTAGTGGTAGAAATGCCTGTGCAAAGAAGGGACACTCCGAAAACTTGGCAGTTTGCCAAAAACCAATTCTGGTGGCGAGATTTTGTAAGGAAGCAAACATTTAGGGCGTCTCGTTTTACTGGCGTACTGGAAGCAATCGCTGCGCATGCGCAAGCTATTCAGCCAGCAAGCTATTCTCCTGTTTTCTTCTCCGCACGCGGAACTCGCATTGCTCGAGTTTGATAAAAAAATATTGCGAAGTTTTAATACATACGCATCTCTTTGAATATGATTATTCACCTCAATATTTTACTATCACTATAATCTACAATGAAAAACCTTCTGATAGTCATTGCATTCTGGGTTACAGTTGATTCGAACTTTTTATCAACGCAGGGGGAAGGGAAATGAGAAATGTTTGAAAAGTATACGAGAAAGTTTAGGGGAGGCCACTCCCGCTGGTTGTATCTTTTAACTTCCTTCTAGTTACGGAACTGACTTCAACTTGAGAGTTTATGTGAGGTACGGATGAACGTTATTTCAAGTAATAGAAACGATCATAAAACTACAAATTTTTATAAAAGCAAAATATTATTACCGTGGACGCCGTTTGTAGTGATCACTTTGGGACAAAGCCAAGGTGATCACTACATCCAAAATGCCTTAAAAATAATACTAATCTATAGGGATACAAGGATCACAGGTTTAGCTAAGGGGAGACACACTTATTAATTTTCTTAACCATCTGATTCCTAAGACCATTGGAATAAAGGGGTCTCAAAATACGGGAACACCCGAGCTCCTCTATCAAAGATAAGGGAAAAAACACAAAAATCACCTCCTCAAAACCCATAATGACAGCTGGCACTGTCCGAATTCTAAAAAAAACCGCTTTTCCCCAAACACAGCTGAGCGAGCCACTATAACGAAGAAAGTACGAGCCGCGGGTGTGAAATCGATGGTTAACCTGGAGTTTAGGGTAAGTGCTCAGTTGGTTTCCCTTAAGCTCGCCAATTGTTTGTCGCCAAGAGAGAGAGAGGGTGCCAGAACATTTGTTTTGGGTGCGAGTTGAAAATTTTTTCGGCGTCGTTTACGCATGCGCCGACAGTGATTTGTTTACCGGTCTATGGCGCATGCCCTTAATTTCGCCTCATTTCCATTGGTCCACTGTCTGCTCTCTTCGATTTGATTGGTCGGCGTACGAATTTGAATAATACTTCGTTTGGAATTTCTTTATCATTTACCAAACGATTTTTTTTCAATAACCGTTCGCTTCTGTTCTGAAGATTTTCGTCCATCGAATTTGCTGATTCTCTTTTCTCTGTGTTGCTGATTATGGCTTCCAACTATCAAACAAGGAATGCTTTTTCTGGAAACAATGTTTTTCTTGCTACATTTCATCATCTTCAGACGTCGTGTTTTGCCTGTGTTCGTGCTTCCCCTGTGTGTTTCGGTTTTCAATGAAAAAGCGAAGCTACGAGGGGCCCGCTTCGCTGAAAGCGAAGCCGCTGATGTTTTTTCAAGTTAAAAAAATCCCTTTCCGGCAAGCTTGAAGGCAAAGGTAGATTCCTTTACGCTAATGTTACAAAAGTAATGAAATATTACATATTGATCAATACAGACATAGCCAATGACTTTATTGTTTCTACACATTGCAATATTTACGCTGTGATTCTGTTTTCTCTCATGACATTTAATTTTTTACTATATCAAGGTTTTATCATTCCATTTTTCATTCCAAAAGGTTATGCTAGATTTATTGGTCAGTAAATTGGTCAATTTTTTTTTATTATAACCCAACATATAATCATTCAACACGTAGGAATCATAAAGAAATAAACATCCCAGCATCGCAAATATCCCTTGGATAACATTAAGCCAATCCATCTGAAGTAGTAGCAAGAAATTGACAGTTGACACGAATGAAGAACGACTCTAGATTAGTTTATTTATTCTAGGTTACCACATAATTGTGCGAACATTACTTTGTCATATGGTAAAATCACATGACATGAAACATTTAAACATTACTAGAATGGGCTCATTTACAGAACTCCCTGGTTACAGAGATAATAGTCACTAAATTCTAAACACATAAGAGAATAAAAATTATTACACATTGTGAGTTCCAAATCTAACACGTGTGTTTAAAGCATAGGATATCAATGCAGCCATTTTGAACAGGAAATTTAAATCTCCATCGACAGTTAAAAGCAAATACTCTGGCAGAAAACCCCAAAACAATTTTAAAGTGAATGAGATATTTTTCAATATAAACTAGCGGGAGTGACCTCCCCTAAACTTTCTCGTATACTTCTCAAACATTTGTCATTTCCCTTCCCCCTGCGTGGATAAAAAATTCGAACCTACTGTAACCCAGAATTCAATGACTATCAAAAGATTTTTCATTGTAGATTATAGTGATAGTAGAACATTTAGGTGAAGAATCATATAGAAAGAGATGCGTATGTATTAAAACTTAGTAATATTTATTTTCTATCTAACTGTAGCCACTGCAAGCTCCGTGTACGGAGAAGAAAACAGGAGAAGACCTCGTTCGTTAGCTTGCGCATGCGCATAGGTTGCTTCCAGTACGCAAGTAAAATAAGGGCAATGTGACGCAATCCTTCCGCGTGCACAGAGATTGCTGCCAGTACGCATGCGTATGGAGAATCGTATTAGAAGAATTAATTATGCAATTTGAATGCCTTTTTCTTTACCGATTCAAACGAAATTTGGGCACAGATCTATAATTAATGTTGGCTACCATCATACCAATTTTTATTTATCTAAACCAAATGGTTTAGGAGATAATTTTTAAAATTATGCGATTATACAGTCTGACAGACAATTAACCCTTTGTCGAATTTCGTCCAAACTTTGATACGGACCTACATTCATGATCATAAAGCTGTGTACCAAATGTTATCCATCTAGCTATTTAAGTTTTTGAGTTATAGCTTTCACATGAACGCGGACAGACAGAAAGACAGACTTCCCGTTGACGGATTTTGTCCAAAATTTGATAGAAACCTGCAAATTATGTGCAAAGTTCACATACCAAATTTCATCCCTGTATCTCTAATAGTTTTCGAGTTATCATGTTCGCAGACATACAAACATAATTCCAAATTTGTGTTTTTCGGACTCAGGGAGGTCTAAAACGTGGAGATTCGTCAAAATCTCGAGTTCTAATTTTTTAACGATTACAATACTTTCTCTTTGCATACTTCGTATACGAGAAAGTAAAAAGGATAAAGGGAACTCTTATACATCTTTTCTGGCTATTTTATATTAAATTTATTAAACAAATATTGGTGCAGCCATGTTTAGTTAAATGTGAAATTAAATTAATCTGCAAAATTAACTAATTATCAAATTAACTATTAAAATTAACTGTTTGATTAATTAAAATTAACTATTTACTTAAATAGAATTTAAATATTTAGTTAATTGTGACGATATCTTCACTAAAACCTTTTTTATGGCTCATAGTATATGCCAGCAATCTTAATCTTGTAATGATTTAATAATTATCTTAATTTAAATAAAAGTTATTGTGTCTGCATGTATGCTCCACATCTCCTCCAAAACCACTGGGCTGATTTCAACCAGACTTCTCACTCTTCTTATTTAAGACAAGAGAAAGTTCACCTTAACTTTTCAAAGCCCAAAAGTTACTTACAATTTCTGTTGATTAAAAATTAAACAAAGCTTTTTTCCGCTATATCTTTGGAAATCATTATCTCACGAAACTATTTTTACACCTTATTATATTTTAAATAAAATTTGCATTTCAGTGACAAATTTTCATTTCCGTACAATTTGTTTCTCTCATTTTTATATTTTTTCAAAATTAATTTTATACTGAATTCGTAACAATATTCTTTATTGTTGAAGAACAAGATTAATACGAATATATATAGTTGACAGAATACATTCACAGAATTCTGGACTAATGCTAAAAAAAATTTTATAAGTAGACTATTAGCCATTTATCTCTTGACCCAATAATGATTGATTTATTGTCATTCTTTAAATTAATGAATAATATAATAAAATATTCATTGAAACCTTTCTTTCTGTTACTTTAGTAATTGTTAACAAAATTTGAAGTACCTATATAACAAATAATAATTTATGGAGAAAACAGCTGCTTTTAAAAATCGTTTGTTTCAATTCATATTCTCATTTTAATTAAAAACGTTTCAGATCAGAAAAGGAATTTGTGTATTATCATTTTTATGCAATAGTAGTTTTTACATTAAAAATATTAGACATGAAAGCATTTTAATCCGGAGCTAAGCCAGGTATATCAGCTTGCTTACCGTATAAAAAGTGGAAGTGAATGTGGCTGATGAGAGCTCATAACTTCTAAGTAATTCTTGCTGTCAAAAAAACTCTCAATATAAAAGTAGTTTGTTATTATAAGGTGATAATTCCCCTAATCGAAATTTTCTTTCTATCTTCAATAGTAACGGAGCTATGGGGGAAAGATAAATTGGGGGGAACTGAACATCACTTTTCAGCTCATAACTTCTAAGCAATTGTAGCTGTCAAAAAACTTTTAATGTAAAAGTTGTTCGTTGTGATTATGTGATAATTCCCCTATTTGAAAGTTTCTTTCTATCTTCAATCGTAACAGAGTAATGGAGAAATGATAAATTGAGGGGGCTCTGGAATTGAATATCGCTTTTCAGCTCACAACTTCTAAGCAATTTTAGCTGACAAAAACTTTTAATATAAAAGTTGTTCGTTCTTATAAGGTGATAATTCGCCTAATGGAATATTTTTCCTATCTTTAGTCGTAACAGAGCTATGGGGGAAATGATAAAATGGGGGAGGGGATCTACAAACTCGGTTGATATTTTCACCGAACTTACAACATATCCCTCACAGGTTAAAATCTAATCAAAATTACTCTAGTTATCGTGTTCACAAGATAACATGCGCAAAAGCGTTATATACGTCTCTACTAATAATAAGGAAAAGAACATTTCGCCCTCTATTCTCATAAGGATTAGAGCTACAAGAATGAAAGCGGGTGGAAGAGACTGCAAATGATGAGAGCTTTCCAACAAGGGGTAACATGTAAAGGTTAAAACGTACTTTAAGTTAGGGGGAGGGGAAGGGAGGGAAAATCACTTTTCAACTCATAACTTCTAAGCAATTGTAGCTATCGAAAAAGTTTAAATGCAGACATTGTTCGTTATGATAAGACAATAATTCGCCTAATTTGAATTTTCTTTCTATTTTCAATTGTAAAGGAATTATGGGAAAATGAAAATTTCCACCCCCACCATTTCCACCCCCTTTGAGCTGGATAGCCCATCTACGAACTCGACCGAGATTTTCACTATCCTTACAGCATATCCCATGCTGGTTAAATTTACATCAAAATTACTCCAGTTATCGTGTTCACAAGATAACATGGGAAAAAGCGTTTATATATATATATATATATATATATATATATATATAATATAAACATTTAACGAAGGGTGGTTTTGGGTTCTAGGGGTCATGATTGGTGAAGATCTGCAGAAATTTTCCGAAAGTCGTGTCATGAGAACCATTGCAATCGATAGACTTCCTATAAGGAATCTACCTAAAAATTTGCCCGGTACACAATTGCAATGCTGAAGGCATTGCATGCTCAGTCTCTCGTTTTGAGATGTCGTAGGCATCGAATGCGCAGGAGACCTATAAAAAACTCACTGCGCATCCTAAGCAGTGTTTGGCGACGGTAAATAAAATTCCGCCAAAGAAAATTGGCGAGAAAATAGCACGCACCCTGAACTCCAGGATTACCAAATCAATCACACTTAACGAAAGGGGGTATTAATTTCAGAGTGACATTCGGTCGGCTGTCGTCTTTTGCTTGAAGGGACGTATGGGACGGTCCCGTATCGACAGAGATAAAGTTATCAAGAGTAATTTTTTTTATTTTTTGAGTTTTCAAAAATTCTTTGGATAAACTTTTCTTATAAATGATGCTCATCAAATGATTCAACACGGTGTGTGTATTGGACTGATCTTCTTAATGTGCGAAGGGCTTGCAGAGTTTCTTGGACTCATGGGGATTTCTCTTCGGAACGCCCTTCATCTTACTGTCCTCATCTTTTGGCGCTTCATCTCATTGAAAATGATCACTACAAGTGAATTGTTGATTACTATAACCGGCAGATTTTCTATGTGTTTGGATACGGGAGAACTCATACTTTTCCTCACTGAAAATGAGAACCTCATAAAACAGCCACCGGACGCAACCAGTTCATCCGGCTCCGACCCAGATTTCTCTCCTTCACCAAGACCTCAGACTTATGGACTATGACCCTCTAGAGGTTCAATACCTAGGACCCTAATCAGTCCTCCTACAAGTATATAGATGCAGCGAACTTTTGGGACCTGTCTTAAAATGCCTGTCTTTGCTTCGCGAGCCTTTCTTTGATATGTAAATACACATTTTACATCGTTTTGATAACTTTCACATGTTTTTCGTCGATGTTAAAACACTATATGGAACCTTTTTTTTTGCACAATAAAGTTTCTACGTATACTCATCCAAACTCCAAACCGGAGATTTTTATCTCTGGAGTCAGGGGAGTGTCGTAGTGTAAAGTAAAGTAAAGTGGTAGTGTCTACTCCGACCTTTTAGAGGTTCAATAACTAGGACCCTTATCAGTCCTCCTACAAGTTTATGGACGCACGGAACTCCTTGGAGCCTGTCTTTAAAACTGTTTTTGCTTCGCCAGTTTTTCTTTTCATATGTAAATACTCATTTTTCATTGTTCTTATAATTTTCACATGTATTTCGTCGATGTTAAAACACTGTATGTAACCCTTTTTTTATGCTCAATAAAATTTCTACGCACACTCATCCAAACTACAAACCGGAGATTTTTATCTCTGGAGTCAGGGGTGTGTCGTAGTGTAAAGTACAACCGATTGATCGTTGCATCCATGATCACTACAAGCGGCATCTACTGTTTTCTAAAAAGAAGAAAATATTATTTTTTTAAAATTATCAAGGTATAAAAATCGTAAGGCGCTGTTTGAAATTATTTAATTAAATAGAAATTTAATAGCATTTATAATATAGTTTTAATTCTTAATGATTGTATAGGCGTTTTCTTCCATATCATGTTCGGGGTTGTGGCTTAATTTCCTTACGGGGTCGTTTTCACAGCCTCACGCTTTTCCTATTTAGTTTTAACTTCACATTTTTAATAAAATAATTATTTTCTTCTTTGTGGCACTCTAAGAATGAAAATTAGTTTGCTGAAGTGATTAATGAAGTGTTTCTAAAAATATTTATTTTATCATTATTTTCTACATTTTAGTCTTCAATATGCAGCAACTCCTTGCCGAAATTGGTGTTTGCGTTATTAATACATTGTCCACAGGGCAAAACATTGTCCGCAAGGTTAACGTTCTATGAAAAATAATGTGTTAGGTAAAGCTCAGATTTTTTTTTAAAAATTATAATTGAAGCAAAGATAAATATTGCTGTATTTCAAAGGGAAAAATGACACAATTGTTAATTGAAAAGATTTTTATTATTGCTTAATCAATAGGTACAAAAATACATTTATTTTTTAAGCTGTTAATTTTTGCTTAGGACAGAGACTGACAAAATTATTTCAAAGTTTCTCTGCAAAAGCACCGAGTTTTTCTATGTCTCTCCTTAAGATTCCTCTTCTTTCTTCATTTGAATTAATCTCCATAGCAAAATCAGACTGTTTCTGGAAAACAATGCACGTTCAATTGCAATTTTATTGGGAATAGCAATTAACATTTTAATTAGAAATATATTTAGAATTTTAATCAGAAATATATTTAGAAATTTTTTGAGATTTATATTTAGAATAATATTGAGAGTTTTAATTAGACTTATATATAGAATTTCTTTGTAAAATCTTCTAATTTGTGTACTTTTCTTCCTTTTATCTACAATCTTTGGCTTGATTGCTGAAGAAAATTCTTTTCTTTCTCCGTAGATCTTCTACAGAACAAAATATAACACCAAATTGTTCGCTTGTTATATTTTATTCTTAAAAGAACTGGATAGATAAAATGCGATCAGTCATATATACAATGGAGAAGTTTATACAGAACTAGAAGTCTATAAAGAATTATATTCCAAATTTTAATTAGATTTTTTTTAGAATTTTAATTAGAATTACATTGAGAATATTAGATAGAATTATATTTAGGATTTCATCTAAAATTATACAGATTTAATTAGTCAAATTAAATTTGCGTTGCATTTTCAACTAAACAAATGCACTTTTCTTCATTTTTCTTACATACTTTAACATTACTGTAGCAGTAATCCCCTTTCTTTCTTCGGAAGAACTATAAAAGAAAAGAGGCTCAAAACTTTTGTTTACGCATAACGTTTTCTTCTTCTTAGAACAACTAGTTACATTAAACAGCTTCAGCAAATGAGGTAGAACACGTGTAGAAAGAAGAAACTTCATTCTTCTTTTTTGATGACAGGTGCCTGAAAATTAGCTGACGTTCTCAGGCTTTGTTATTAAAAAGAACCTTCGCTGCATAGAGCAGCAGATCCTTTTTCCAAGATGCATAATTTAGGATGCACTTTCGTGAAACGCTTCAAAACTTCGAACAAACTTTGAGCACCTTTTTACAAATTATATTGTATGAAAAAGAAACTGGGTAATTCGTTTTGACAATATGGAACATTAAATGATTTTAACACACGAATGGCGATATCTTTTATTAAAATTTTGAGTAGAAGTCGTTCTCGAAGTAGTATAAATTGAGTATCGTACTTTAATCTGAAATTGTTAATCTCAACTGACAAATAAATGTAGATTTTATTATTTAACTTTAAAGTTTTCAAAAATAAATGAATCTCCTTTGCGTTATGTAGACATATAAATACGTTTATAAAATATTTGATGCTTTGATATTTTCTGTTTCTTCTTAAATATGGCGAGAAATAGGCAAGATGCGACACAATAAAGACAAAATGTCGAAATCCTTCGCCTGGGGCCTTAGGCTTAGGTATATCATTATTTCCATAAGCTTATCTAAGCGGTTTGGTGAAAAATGTACTAATACTTACGAAATTGATTACTTTCGCATTAATCGCATACTATTGGTGAACTTCTAATATTCTCCACTTAATCGCCAAGTGGTATCCCCCAATGACACGCGGTTAATACATCAAGTAACCTTGGTTAATACATACTATTGGCGAACTTCTAATATTCTCCA
>BGPR01000438.1:535554-546354 GCA_013235015.1 Araneus ventricosus | reverse complement strand
GAAAAGAGGCTCAAAACTTTTGTTTACGCATAACGTTTTCTTCTTCTTAGAACAACTAGTTACATTAAACAGCTTCAGCAAATGAGGTAGAACACGTGTAGAAAGAAGAAACTTCATTCTTCTTTTTTGATGACAGGTGCCTGAAAATTAGCTGACGTTCTCAGGCTTTGTTATTAAAAAGAACCTTCGCTGCATAGAGCAGCAGATCCTTTTTCCAAGATGCATAATTTAGGATGCACTTTCGTGAAACGCTTCAAAACTTCGAACAAACTTTGAGCACCTTTTTACAAATTATATTGTATGAAAAAGAAACTGGGTAATTCGTTTTGACAATATGGAACATTAAATGATTTTAACACACGAATGGCGATATCTTTTATTAAAATTTTGAGTAGAAGTCGTTCTCGAAGTAGTATAAATTGAGTATCGTACTTTAATCTGAAATTGTTAATCTCAACTGACAAATAAATGTAGATTTTATTATTTAACTTTAAAGTTTTCAAAAATAAATGAATCTCCTTTGCGTTATGTAGACATATAAATACGTTTATAAAATATTTGATGCTTTGATATTTTCTGTTTCTTCTTAAATATGGCGAGAAATAGGCAAGATGCGACACAATAAAGACAAAATGTCGAAATCCTTCGCCTGGGGCCTTAGGCTTAGGTATATCATTATTTCCATAAGCTTATCTAAGCGGTTTGGTGAAAAATGTACTAATACTTACGAAATTGATTACTTTCGCATTAATCGCATACTATTGGTGAACTTCTAATATTCTCCACTTAATCGCCAAGTGGTATCCCCCAATGACACGCGGTTAATACATCAAGTAACCTTGGTTAATACATACTATTGGCGAACTTCTAATATTCTCCAATGAACCGCCAAGTGGTATTCCCAATAGCACGAGGTTAATACCTCAAGTAACCTTGGTTAATACATACTATTGGCGAACTTCTAATCTTCTCCAATGAACCGCCAAGTGGTATCCCCAATGACACGAGGTTAATACCTCAAGTAACCTTGGTTAATTCTTAAAGTAACCGCCAAGAGATATTCTCCAATGGCATTCGGTTAATACGAAAGAACTAAAATAATTAAATATTGATTATATGATATGAAATATGATAGTAGAACTAATTGAATTATGAAATATGATAGAACTAAATGAATATGAAATATGATGATGGAGCTAAATGAATTATGAAATATGATAGTAGAACTAAATGAATTATGAAATAAGATGATAGAACTAAATGAATTACGGAATACGATGATAGAACTAAATGAATTACGGAATACGATGATAGAACTAAATGAATCATGAAATATGATAGTAGAACTAAATGAATTATGAAATATGATGGTAGAACTAAATGAATTATAAAATATGATAGAACTAAATGAATTATGAAATATGATAGAACTAAATGAATTATGAAATATGATGATAGAACTAAATGAATTACGAAATATGATAGTAGAACTAAATGAAATATTATGGTAGAATTAAATGAATTATGAAATATGATAGTAGAACTAAAATAATTAAATATTGATTATAAACACGTAATAATTGAATACAACTATTAACAATTAAGAAAAATTCAGAGAGATATTTGTAATAATTAAGAATTTTCTACCAATATTATTACAACAATCAATCTTACTAGAAGTGCCAGGCAACATTAAAGTTCTACCTTTCGAATCAGTCCTATCATTAATATGCAAAAACACCCTACAATATTCTCTTTCCTTGATTCTGAGAACAGAACATCTTATTTTAATAGATATTATTTCTCTCGAAAGATGCTACAGAATGCAGCTTGCACACACATTTTTTCATAAAATATGGAATAATCATATTCGCAGCATTCGAATACATCCGTGAAATATTTTCCGCATTATCCAAAGATGTAACCGTAATGCATTTTTGATACATATTCATATTTTTTCAGCATAAGACTTAAATGAACATTTCGCGTGATTCGCAGCAATATCGCACATAGATCGCATGTCCATTTCTGGCGGTAATGATGGTTCTTCTTTCGAAAATTATCGTTTATCCTCGAAATTTATTGCCTATCACGGCTACCTGCTCAAAAGACAAGGCACTGCTTTTTAAATTTAGCGCTTCGCCTGCCATTATAGATTCGATTTACCCACGGTATTAAATGATGATTTTTAAAACTCGCACGAAGTCATGGAACAGATTTATCTGAGAACAGCGAAATCAAAATATTTTGCATTAGGATTTTCGGTTGAGTTATCGTTTGCTGTGTTTAATTTTGTTGCTTCATTAATGAAACAATTCTGGTACTTAAGAATGAATAATAATGGATTATTGATTTGAAGAGAATATGCTATCCAAATTTCCAGATTACGCCTGAGGGAAAATATTATCAACAAATATATAACCGTAATTATATATATATGTTACCGACAGTGAATATGAAATCCGTGCATTTTATAGAATGTCTATCCAATGTATACAATGTTTGGCAATTTACGGCAAGGTATGAAACTACAGTCGGACCTCTATTTAACGAACCTCTATTTTGCGAATCTTTCTATTTTGCGAATTTTTCCTTGGAACCAAGAACATTTTGCGAATTTCTTCGTAAAATAACCTCCAAATAGCGAAGTACATTCTCTATTTAACGAACTTTTTACTGTGATCCAATATTTTTTTTCTCCCTATTTCTCAAAATATTTCTGAACATTTCAAACTTATTCTTTCTTTTAACACATTTTGTGGTGATCAATGACCTTGAACTGGGTTTACCAGTCTCCAAACTCATCGAGAGCAGTAAAATCGCAGTCTTTCTTTTCATTTCATTCAGAAGGTGCACCCTTGGGGGGCCCGCCCCACACACACTGTCCACTTCACTAGAAAAACTTTCAATATCCCCCTTTCACCCTCAATGGAGCTGTCCCGTGTCCTCGAACTTTATCAGTAATTAAATTTAAGGACGCATGTGGTAATGTATGCTTAAAATTACTTGTTCAAATAAATGCGATGATGTCATTAAAATTCATGTTCATTCTGTGTATTCCCGGACAATGTTTTGTTTTATTCTAGTTTTCCTTATAGATTTCTTTTTGATGGGTGAGATATATAAATCAAATAGATATTAATTTACAAAATAAACGAGTGATTAATTACTTTTTATTATTAATATTTAGTGTTTATGAATTTAAAATCTGTTTTGTGTAGTCTAAAGTATTTTAAAAGTTGAATCTCTATTTAACGAATTTTCCATATAACGAACTTTTTTGCGGGATTTAGCGACTTCGTTAAATAGAGGTACGACTGTATTAATATTTCACACTTTCCTCAGGCGCTCTATAGAATGCCAAAGAAACAAACAGAGAAAGTATAAAACACTCAAGTTTATATTCATAACAATAAACGCACAGTTATACAAATTCTATAAAATAATCATGTTACTAATGTCATATGACTTTCTACGCTCGCCTCAAAAGGGGGAATGTCCCCTTTTAATATCAATTTTAGTTCGAAAGTGATGAAATATGTTCCTTTCAACTTCACCAACAAGAATTCTAGCGAGTACAGTGAAAATGTATGAGCAAGGTGTATCCGAGAAGAAATTGTGCAACGACGATATCATATTTTATTTTTCTCTTATTTTCTTCTAGAAGAAAGATACTTCATTTTGGATTTCTTTCTTATCCATTAAAGTATTTTCAATAAAAAACATTCCATGATTCTCTTTTGATAATTTACATAAACAGCATTTATCGATCTGTAGAATGTCTAAATATTTTATGCAATGCCTAGGGAAAACAGATAAAATGTTACCGGCTATGTGTGAAAAGAGGCATTCTATAAGGTCCCGGATGACTTTTAAATTCTTAACGAACCTTATTTTGAATTCGTTAAGAGTATGGTCATAAGGACGAAATTCTTACTGCCTAATTTTCAATAATAATAAGCTAAAATAGATAGGATCATCTTGAGTTAATAAATTTCATTAAAAGTCATCAATTAACCATTTTTATTGAATGTCTTTTTAGTTATCTTTAATTAATTCCTATATTTCTTATTTATTTTCCAACTTCAGGAACGCAGCAAAGTTTTGCTGACGGACATGGGATCGCGAAATTTTTTGTCAGACGAAACAGATTTACGAGTCACGGTAAATAGATATAACATGATCTTTTAACTTTGAAATATTCCTATAATTCGCAGACGTCAATAATTCTTGTATATACAATAACCTTTCAAACTGTTGCAATATCACAAGAATACAATATATCATGTAGCCCAACTATTACGAAAATGGCACATGTTGAACAAAGAGTATGTTTCGACCATTCAATTTAGTCCATTCTAATATACAATTCCAAATCATCATCATTAGTAACAACGGCACTAACTAAACAATGTATACCTCTTACAAGGCATAATAGATGAGTTAATTTTAAGACCACAATCATTCTGTCAAGTTTAAGATTCTACAATACGAAACAAACCGTTTCACAGATATATTGCTTAAAGATTCAGCACCAATAAATCTCCATTGTGCTTCCTCGCGCATTTCTCAACCGATATAATTTGCACGTGTGAGTAAGCCTTTTACACGGCTGTCACCAACGGATCGGCTGAAATTTAAAGCGGACAAATTAATCAAGCATACTCTTAACTGCTTCGGAGCTAAGCACATCGTAAGCGCGCAGTTTAAGACAGAGTAAGGCTTGCCGTCAACGTGGATAATGGATATGCAGGTGATGAATTGCATCGAAATTACTATTCCCCTAGTCGTGCATTTAATATGTATGATCGTTCTATAGGCTTAAGTGAAGTGGAATTGTTTCCCATAAATTGTCTCATTTTAATGCTTTAAAGGACGATGAGAAATGCGGCAAATGGCTTCTAATACTTAGATAAGGAATGGTAATTTTTCTCTGCAAAGTGGGCCTTGAAGAAATTTGTAAAAAATTGTTTTCTGTGGGAAGTAATAGCTCTCACGCTAAGGTATAATTTTAGAGATTAAAGATACTTCAGTTGATTATTGGAACAATTCATTTTTAGATTATTGGTGTTTGTTTAAACGATGTAAATACCCTAAGATATATTTACTTCTTGCTTTAAATAAGTTGTTTATGTGGACATTTAATTGTTCTCTTGTCTGTTGCGTTGTCTGTTTTGTCTGTTTAAATTTTAGGTGGTTAATATTCTGCTATCTGGAAATGATTTACCTGAAAAGAAAAATCTCTGAAAATCCTTTTATAAAGAAAAATACCATATTTAACATTCTTTTTATCTGCGCAGCATAAATTTCACTGTCCTAGAAAAGAAAATCTATGGGTAGATTTAATTACCTTGCAAATACTTTACATGTATTTTCCTACATTATCAATTTATTTGTAATTTTCTTTTATGGTGTGGAGACAAGAAACTGTATCCACGCACGGTCACCAGAACTAAAATTCTTTTGCTCCAATGGTTTTAGAGTAAACCCTTTCCTATTTATTTCCGAAAATATCGATTTCAAGAGGATGTATTCAAATTTCGTTTAGCTGTATTATAAAGTTTGAACGATTGCCATGTCTTAAAAAAACATTAACCTTCTGCCTGCAAAATTTTTAAATGACTGTTTATTGCAACGTTTGCAAAACAATTCGAATAATTTTGAAACGAACTGATTTGTTAGTTATATTCACCGCTATAATAGTAAAAAATAAAGACAATAACCTTGAAAATTGTGGAATATGCAGCTTTTAGTGTAATCCCCAATCAGAGAATTTGTTTCGCGCAGCATGGTCAAAAACTAGCCCTTGCGCCATAGACCCCCAAACAAACCAAACCAATCAGAGAATCTTTTCATTTGCTATTTAGACATGATGTTTATGAATAGGTGGGAATATTTTCACAAAACAGCAAATTGCTATTTACATGCAGCATTATAAGTGTGTAATATTATTTATTCAACGCTACAAATCTATAACATCTGTATATTACGTGGAACTTACGTGGGGGCAACTGTAAATAGCCTAATTTCGAACCCATGTAAATCGGATATATATATATATATATATCAGGATGGATTGTTAATATCCCGATGTGGTGATGGTAAAAATAAGGCGTGATTTATTTACTTTATCATTGTAATGTAGAACACTCTGGATCTGTCCTTTCCATGATATAGCAGTTCCTAACAACCATCATCAGTAGAACAGCACCATCTCGATAACAATTACTAATTAAAGGCACAATGAATGAGTTAGTTTCAAGATCACAATCATTCTGTCCAATTTGAGATTCTACAAGACGAAACAAATGGTTTCACAGATGCATCGTTTAAGGATTCAGCACCAATAAATCTCCATTCCACTTCCACACGCAACATAATTTGCACGTGTGAGTAAGCCTTTTACATGGCTGTCACCAACGGATCGGCTGAAACTTAAAGCGGACAAATTAATCAAGCATACTCTTAACTGCTTCGGAGCTAAGAACACCGTAAACCTATAGTTTAAGATAGAGTAAGGCTTTACCGCTATCAACGTGGATAATGGATATGCAGGTGATGAATTGCATCGAAATTACTAGTCCCCTAGTCGTGCATTTAATATGTATGATCGTTCTATAGGCTTAAGTGAAGTGTGATTGCGTCCCATAAATTGTCTCATTTGCATGATTTAAAGGACGATGAGAAATGCGGCAAATGGTTTCTAATGCTCAGATAAGGAATGGTAATTTTTCTCTGCAAAGAGGGCCTTGAAGAAATTTGTAAAAAATTGTTTTCTGTGGGAAGTAATAGCTCTCACGCTAAGGTATAATGTTAGAGATTAGAGATCGTTCAGTTGATCATTGGAACAATTCATTTTCAGATTATTGATGTTTGTTTAAACGATGTAAATACCCTAAGATATATTTACTTCTTACTTTAAATAAGTTGTTTATGTGGACATTTAACTGTTCTTTTGTCTGTCGCGAAATTTTAGGGGGTGAATATTCTGCGATCTGGAAACGATTTACCTGAAAATAAAAATCTCTGAAAATCCTTTTATAAAGCAAAATACTTTCTAAATGGATATTTTAACATTCTTTTTATCTGCGCAGCATAAATTTGACTGCCCTCGAAAAGAAAATCTATGGGTAGATTTAATTACCTTGCAATATTTTAAATGTCTTATCCTACATTATCACTTTATTTGTAATTTGCTTTTATGATGTGGATACAAGGAAACTCTTTCCACGCACGGTCTCCAGAAGTAAAATTCTTTTACTCCGCTGGTTTTAGTGCAAAAAACACATATTTACTGTTCCTGCATAGTAGGGAATGAGGTCGTTTCTCATTGGTTCTCAGTGTCACGTGACTTGGCTTGCTTCTCAATGATGTCATACCCCCAACGCTTAGACGGTATTTTAATTATTATTTTGTCTTCTACTATCGCATCATGGAGAAATCGAAACAGCTTTCTAATTAGGATTATTTAGATAATTCTCAAGAAAAGGATAAATTCATTTTTCAAATTAATCAAATAAAGGACGAACCTTCAGCACTGGTAAGCACTGTTTAGTTTAACGACGTCATTTAGAAGCAAGCCAAGTCACGTGACTCTGACAGCCAATGAGAAGCAACCTCATTCTCTACTATGTATGATATTTAAATATGCGCTTAAAACCCTTTCCTGTTTATTTCTGAGAATATGGATTTCAAGAGTATATACTCAAATTCCGTTTCGCTGTATTATAAAGTTTGAACGATTGGAATGTCTTAGAAAAGCATTAACCTTCTTCTTGCAAAATTTTTTAATGACTTTTAAATGCGCCTTTTGCAAAACAGTTCGACTACTTTTGAAACGAATTGAATTGTTATTTATATTCAACGCTATACAGTAAAAAATAAACACACTAACCAAGAAAATTGTGGAATATGCAGCTGGAGGGTAATCCGCCAATCAGAGAATTTGTTTGGTGCAGAATGGCCCTTGCGCCATAAACCCCCAAACAAACCAAACCAAACCAATTAGAGAATCTTTTTTCATTCGCTATTTAGACACGATGTTTATAAATAGGTGGGAATATTTTCACAAAACAGCAAATTGCTATTTACATGCAACATTATAAGAGTGTAATATTATTTATTCAACGCTACAAATCTATAACAATATCTGTATATTACGTGGGGGCAATGTTAAATAGATAATTTCGAACCCATATAAATCGGATATATATATCAGGATGGATTGTTAATATCCCGATGTGGTGAAAATAAACATGAGGAGTAAATTATTAACTTTATCATTGTAATGTAGAACACTCGGGGATCTGTCCTTTCCAACATATAGCAGTTCCTAACAACCATCATCAGTAGGACATCACCATCTCGATAGCATTTACTAATTAGGGAAAACTAGGGAGGCTTGCCCTACTTTTACTTTTTCTTATATTTCTCGAATATTTGAATTTTTATCATCATAAAAAGACTTGTTTTTAAGAAGAATAAATGTATTTATTCTAAACTTATATCTCATTTAATCATAAAATAAATATTTTCCATAAAATCCACTAGGGTCAAGTCTCCCAAACCTTAGGGATACTTGACCCTAAGCTAGGGACACTTGACCCTACAGTAGGATTGCCTTAACTCATGGTAGATTCGCCCCAGAATAATACAGTTTAAACACAAGAAAAAATGTCCGATTATACAAAGAAAAACTTTATTATTTATTTTCTTTTGAAAAGCTTGATAGACTTACTTGGTTCTTCCAATATTCAAATGAAAAAAAGCAAGATAATAGAAATATATAATCCAGAGGAAAATTCAAATCATTAAAGAATTCGAACTCAATCGAAATGGCGAAACTTTAAAAAGAAACCAAATGATAGGAAATAGTTAGAGCAAAAGAGTTTTATTACAATAATAAATGAATAAAAATCTTTTTTTCGTAAGAGAGGAAAAAATGGAATAAATATATTTCAATTCTTGTTAAAATTCTTACTAAAATATTTATTTCTATTATTTGAAACCATCACATTAAAAAGAAATTTTATTCATTAAATAATTACTAACAATTTTTAAATAATTATTCTCTGCATTTGAGTTGCCATATTGCCGGCAAACTCCACGCAGTAGAAAACTGATCCCAACCACAAAATGCACATCTGTCGGCTACAACATCAATAGCTTTTGATAGGGTCAAGTACCCCTAACTTGACTTTTTCTAAATAATCTAATTGGCGCAGCATGGCCACATTTGGCTCTTGCGCCAATAAATCCCAAACCAACCAACCAACCAATCTAAATAATCTAAAAATCAAACCACTTATAATTAAAATACCGCTTAATGCCATATATAAAATTAAAGCTAGAAGTATGATTAAAACTCAGAAATATTTTAATTTATAACATCTTCAAGAGTAAACTTCCTATCCACTGAGAAATGAAAATGTGAAAATTTACTTTTGGGTTCCCAAAACATATTTATCTATGTACCATTCCGATGGCTTTTAAGATTGAAATTAAAATCCCCTCAAAACGACCTTGGCACCAAAAATGGCACACAAAAATTGCAAATAATCTCACAAGCTGAGAAACTCACGTTGGGTCAAGTCTCCCTAGTTTCTCCTAAAGGTGGAATCAATAAGTTAATTTCAAGATCACAATCGTTCTGTCCAATTTGAGATTCTACAAGACGAAACAAATGGTTTCAGAGATACATCGCTTAAGGATTCAGCACCAATAAATCTCCATTCCACTTCCACACGCAACATAATTTGCACGTGTGAGTAAGCCTTTTACATGGCTGTCACCAACGGATCGGCTGAAACTTAAAGCGGACAAATTAATCAAGCATACTCTTAACTGCTTCGGAGCTAAGCACACCGTAAACCCATAGTTTAAGATAGAGTAAGGCTTTACCGCTATCAACGTGGTAATGCATATGCAATGCAGGTGATGAATTGCATCGAAATTACTATTCCCTCAGCAACGAGTTTAATATGTGTGATCGTTCTATAGGCTTAAGTGAAGTGGAAATGTTTCCCATAAATTGTCTCGTTTGCATGCTTTAAAGGACGATGAGAAATGCTGCAAATGGCTACTAATACTTAGATACGGAATGGTAATTTTTCTATGCAAATATCCTTGAGGTAGTTTTGTGAAAAAATTGTTTCTTGAAAGCAATAATTTTTGCAGTGCTTATGTATAAGTTTGGAGATTCGAGATTGCTTAGCAAACTGTTGGAACAATTGCTTTCTGGATTGTTGTTGTTTACCTAAACTAGGGGTATATGCAAAAATATATCTACAACTCGCTTTAAATGGGGTGTTTATGTTCAGATGAATCTGGTCTTGCTTATGTGTGTGAATATTAAGCATGATATATTCAGTGAAATGGGAATCATTTTACCTTAAATAAAAATATATAATAAAATTTCTTTTTGGAATCCTAATCTATCTGAAACTAAGTAACAGTAAATTTCAAAAAGAAATTTTAATCCAACTATTATGCATCAAACTTTTCAGATCGTAAGAATGACCGAAAAGTATATTCTATCCTTCATCTACTGTGTTATATTCATCTGTCTTAAATATTTTCAATTAACTGCTCTCTAAAAGTTTTATTTTCCAATTATATTAAATAAAAGATCTACTATTTATCTCCAGTGCTAAGTCAGTTTCCAATTATTTTGTTAACTTCATACTTGGGGGTCTACAAAGTAAGGAATGATTCAAAGAAATGCTGTAAGAATGTCGAGTGTAATGCACGAGCCTCTTTTGAAATTTTAGGACAGTAACATGCAACTGAAATCAGCGTCGA
>BGPR01000438.1:503421-519563 GCA_013235015.1 Araneus ventricosus | reverse complement strand
GGATTCTCTTTGTTACTCGCTATACTCTTTTGCTTCTCGAAGCTTTCTCGGATTCTCTTTGTTACTCGCTATACTCTTTTGCTTCTCTAAGTTATAATATTATTCTTATTATATCGTTTAAATTTCTCTTTTGCAAGTAAAGGCCGAGCGTTCCTTATTTTGCTGTTTCTTTCGTTCCCTCTCCTTCTGCTTCTATTGTTTCTTTTCCTTCTGTTTCTTCTGTTGCTTCTCTTGTTTCAACAATTCTTTTAACTTCTCTATATCTCGTTTGGCATCTCCTTCTTTGTAAATTTCCAATGGGAGCCATTATTGTATTAAATTTGTCGAAACAAAATTTTCAACTCAATTACGAAATCTCGCTCGCGAAAACGTGTCAAGCGAGAGCGTCAACCAATTGTGAGCACGCACCCCATTGCGTGTGACGTCACCAATTCATGCGTATTTTTGCCCAACTTTGTGACTCAATAGTCGCTGAACTACAATTTCGATTTAAATTTTTTTTGTAGCTTCTGTTGTTACCCTTTCTTTCTAATATAAGACTTTAGTTATGTTTTTAACATATGTAGTTACCGATATATAGAGGATCTCCGATACACCATTTTTTGTGGTGTTTTGGCGTGTGAATCAAATTCCTTCCTGAGACCACAATGGGAGGAACGTAGTCCTATGTTATAATTCAAAGCCCCCTACCAGTTGAAATATATTAAACTTCTACATATAGAAAGTAGTCGATAAAAAGATAAAGATTCCGCAAACAAAATTTTTATCAGTAGGATTACCAACAATGATTTCTAATACATAACCTCTACTCTGTAAAAACACTACCTCATCATCTTCAATTAAATTCCTTCAATTCAGTCATTTTTTTCTGGTCCCCTAGCCATTACATCCACCTGCTAACCATTAGAGATTTCACTTCTTTCTATACAGCATATATATATCAAAATCATGAAAGTCAAAAAATATTAAAATAAAATGGAGAGACTGTAGTAAATCGGTAAAAGCGTATAGATGCTCATCAGGGTAAGTAAAATCTATACGAACCGTTAAAATTAGTGAAATCATAATGTTTTCTGCGAACAGTGTTGGCATATAGCTAAAAAACACTGTCCTTTACCCCGGCTTTTTCTTACCGCAGATTGTTTTCTTGACATTTTGTTTTTTGAATGTTTATTTTGTATATCTTGCTTTTACATTTCTGCTATGTTTGTTTCGTATTTGTTATATATATATATATATATATATATATATATATATATAAAGTTCCGTTGTTGAAAGTATTGAAATATATGGCTGTCGTTTATCTAGAAATGCAAAGAACCTTTTTATTTTGATCCTGAAATGTATTTCTTTAAATAAAGAAAATTAATTTAAAATCGTCAGGTATTTTTTGTTGTACTAAATCATGATCAGTTGGGAGAAACGCAGAGCGCGTGTTCGCCTGTTATCGGAAATCATAGAAAGAGGTAGTTGGCAATGCAGTCTAGATATTTTATGAATTCGACAAATCAGTTTTCCCGAAAAAGACCCGACTCGGCATTTTTTAAGACTAGTGAAGTTAACGGGATACGGCAAATTAATGTCGATCAGTTATAGTAATTAGATTTTGAGAGGCATGGAAAAAGTTAAAAGCTCTCGCGTCTGCATAAGTTAAAGCAAGACTACTTTAGTTGAAGTAGTTTTTATTTTTAAAAATCAAGCGGCGTTAAAAAAAATTGTTTTAATGGTACAAATAAATTGAATTCATCACATATATATGTAATAAATTCTAATATTTCCAGTCTTTAACTGCCTCTGCTTTCTGTGTCTTCCGCCATGGATTTATTCGTCACAAATGGTGGGCCAAATTAGATGATAATAATTGTGTTTTTCATGCTGAGACGGTGGCATTGAGAGAAACCATGCGCTGGTTATCACAAGAGTCCATGGCAAAATGCACTATTCATACAGATAGTCAATCGTCCCTGGACGCTCTTGCGGTTCTCTAGACAATCTCAATTATTGTCCGGGAAATCCTGAACATCTGGAGCTCCATAGAAACCGAAGTTGTCAAGTCCTGGGATAAAGGGCATTCGGGTATAGTAGGGAACGAGGTTTATGACCAGTTAGCCAAACAGGATACTCATGGCAGTACTCTCAACATCAAGATCGGAAGATCAAGAACAGCAAGATCTTGCCTTAAAAAATCTCAAAAAGTGTTCCCCCTCGAAATCTCGCAGGATAGATGGAACTTTCCGGAAACGGGACGGCGAACCTTCCATTTCGTACCTCAAGTCGACATTAATCAAGCTTCATTCAACTCAAAAATCGACCAATTCATCACAGGACATGAATCTTTCGTGACCTATCTTCACATGTTCGGTTTATGTTCAAGATGCGTTCGCGATGATAAAGATGATCCAGACCACTACGCAACAGACTACCCAGTGACAAAACCCTTTCATTTCAAGATGCCCAGTGCTGAAAACCTTTCGACGTGGTGTGAAAACATTATCCAAGACAAAAGATCCCTGGCACGACTCATGAGTATTATGAGGATCCTACATGAACGAAGACATAATGCCATCATGGATTTAGAAAGATTTTACACCAACAGTTACGTCATTCATTGCAGACTGTTATAGTTTACTTTATGTGTTAATTATTGCTGTTGTTTTATTTTTTCCTCTTCTTTCTGTATTTCATCTTTAAGCTGAGAGGCTTTTGTGTAACCGTACACCTTATCTGGTAGGTTCTCTCCCAGTGGATTAATAATAATAATAATAAATCCTTTTTAACGCTTCATTTTTAAATATAAACGAACTTCTATTTTGCTTCAAAGATAAAAGCACTTCTACTTTAACTCGAAGAGTAGCGAGATTCTTCAATTTTCACAAACCCGATCTGGGCAATTTCCTTTTTCACTTTATTTGAAGTTCGGAAGTGTTGCCATTTTTCTTCTTCAGCCTCTTTTAACTTTGAACATCGCCGGTGATCTGCGCGCTGCGTCTACAAAAAATATGGTCACGGATTGGATAACGTAATTGCTTTTCAAACTTCAATTTAATATTCGATCTCTTTCAAGTTGAATGTCTGGACCAGAATAAACAAAATTCATGATGTTAATACGGCTGCAATTCATTGAAAAGTTCTTTACATGTCCAATATCCCTCGTTATCTTATACTAGCAGTACGTCTATGGTGTTGCCCGTAGAATCAGGACTTCAACAAAATGAAAAAAAAAAGCACCACCCACAATGACATGAAAAAGTTTTGAAAACAAAATCAAAACAAAAGATACACATTATTGATTTTCCCCCTTATTATTTTCGCGATAATGACATTTTAACTGTAGAAAAGAAGTACAGGGTATGTTAGAGTACATAGACAGTAGCCACCTGTAATAGACAACGGGAACTAACGACACTACGTCACCGTGACGTAATTGTGACTGAAGAAAACCTTTCCCAATTTGTCCTTTCATGACAACGATGTAAACAATTAGTTATTTCAATACCCATCGTATGACAACAATGCGTATTTTTTATTGTATTTTAATCCTTTCAAAGGCGGTGGGAAGTATACTTTCCACCTAATTCATCAATTTTTAAATGTACAGGGTAGGTTATTTTAAAGTTCTCAACAAATTTTTCGATGAAAGGAGAAACCCTAGACGTTCCAATTTCTTATCTCAAACCGTAACAAAGTGTCTTGACTTTTTAATTAATTATTAATTAATGAAATTAATTAACAAAAAATGTCATCCAATAAGCTAAATGAATTTTTTCTTAAATCAACCTCAACCCCAAAGTTATTTTATCATACCATTACTAGAAAAAAATGGGCCTTGAAAGGGTTAACTCGTTTTTCGACGATTACTAACTTTAAGAATAGCTGATTTCTTTTGATATATTGTTAATTTTACAGCCAAATCGCGTAATTCTAAATTAAAATTTTTTTTCTCATTAATTTGACCTTTTCTTTAATTCAGAAATTAAAAGTAAATATGGAATATAATTATAACGAAATTTATTCGCTTTTCTGTAGAGTATTAATTATTTACAGCATGTGGATATATAATTTAAGAAGTATAAAATATTTTTCAAGTTAATAAATATTCTGTGACTCTAATTAGAATAAATCCGAGAATTCTATAGAGCCACGTGAGCCCTGTGAAGGATCCCCCCTCAGAGCTCAAGTTCTAATTTACACCTTCCTTCCAAATTTTCCATCAACGCTCACAAAGCACTGCGGGCCTTATTTTGATAGCACGGATTTAGAAAAGCAATTACAGTGTGTTTACAGACGAAGTCTCTTCCAAATTTCATGGGAGTCCTTATCTGGTAATTCCACACCTTTGCCGGAATTCCGTTGATAATTCTGTCTGGAAGTGTCTGTGCGGTATAGGGAAGAGGCTTTTCAATGGAGTTCTGGATGAAATTCCTGGAAGATTTTGAGCACTGGTCTGTAGATTCATGTTTGGAAAAGAATCTCAATAGGAGATTTTACAGTTTTGTGGAAGATTTTGGCTTGGTTTGTTAGGAGTTTATGGCACGACAGCCTGTTTATAGGCTATGCTCTAGCCGGTAACACAATGAATATTTTTAAAATTTTGTGAAGATACTAGGATTGTGAAATCATGTTTAGCATACAAGATGTTTTATATATAGGATAGTTGTATGTAAATGCCGCTCAAAATTTCCAGAAATGAGTGAAGCAACTTCCAATAATCCAGCCATGTAACAGCCTTTGATATTTTTGCGAAATAGAGCAACTGAAATGGTGAGAACGAGTCATTCCATTTAATAAATTATCATCTTTCCCTCGATTGAGAGCTAAAAGAGCAAGGTTCTCCAGATTTTAATTACTAATTAAAACAAATCGAAAAACTGTTGTAGGAAATATATTTAAAAATGCATTCAATTTATGCAAAATTATTATCATAATTTCAAAATACTTAATCTATATAAATAAAACTGAAACGCCGATTTTTTTTTCAAAAAAACTGACACGCTATAGCAATCTATACTAGTGAATGGATTCTAATCAAAATTTTGCTCGTAAATGATAAAGGAAGGTTTCAGTGAAAGGTATGTGTCCATATATTGTAAAAACTGTTTTATCTTTAGTGTTATCGTTCTTATTAAAGGAAAGTATTACAGATAATTTAAACCGTTTTATTTATTTGGCTCCAAGATGCAACTTACTTTAATTAAATTTTACATCATTCTTTAAAAACTATTAACTACTTACGCAGAAAATCAGCTTATGTTGGTTTTAAAAGTACTTTGGTTCAACTGATGTTGTCAATTACATTTTTAAAAAACGTTATATATATATAAACACAATTTCATGTCCTCGTATCTAGATTACAAAGAATCATTATGATTCATAATGATTCCTAGATGGACATGAAGTGAAAGCATACCAGAAAAAAAACTAAAAAAGCAATTTAGCAACCTAAAGAAATTTTTTAAAATAAATTAAATAACTAAAACAAGGGAACTTAAATAATAGCAGAAGTATCCATAGTATCGCTAGAAGAGTCTCTATCAGTAGAAGAGTCCATGGTAACACTAGAAAGTCTTTCTTGATGTTTTTTCTTTTTGATTACTGAACTTCGTACTCAAGAATGAAGTAGGAGAGAGCAGTTGGCAGATCTGATTTTTAAGGATCTCTATCAGTAGAAGAGCCCATGGTAACACTAGAAAGACTTTCTTGATGTTTTTTCTTTTCGATTACTGAACTTCGTACTCAAGAATGAAGGAGGAGAGAGCAGTTGGCAGATCTGATTTTTAAGGATGTCTATCAGTAGAAGAGCCCATGGTAACACTAGAAAGACTTTCGTGATGTTTTTTCTTTTCGTTTACTGAACTTCGTACTCAAGAATGAAGGAGGAGAGAGCAGTTGGCAGATCTGATTTTTAAGGATCTGGACTGAAGAGCTAGTTTAATATAAATAATAGAATAGAAATTTTAATAGCGATCGTTCAAAATTCATTCGATCCGAGGAGTAAAACTCAACAAAAATTCCTAGACGGTGACGTGAAAGAAAGACTGATAAGGAAATATCAGTCCCAAATACTAAACCGCTGAGAACGTCTGCCTCGACAGACTTAAAATTATGTTTATATTAGCTATAAAATATTTTCAAAATTTACTTCTGTCTAATTAAATGCACGTTCTTTCGTCAACTCGGTACATTCTAATTTATCAGGATATACAGAATCACCCTCTAATTAAAAATGAATTTCTTACTATAAAAATTCGATTTACACTTCATTATCAAGCCACACTTCCCTAATAGCACAAGACGCTGTACAATATTGTTACGATATCTTCACGATATTATACCGCATTCAGAATACCGGGCAACGTCGTAGAGATATCGAACAATATCTTGTGCTAATAGGGTTAATTTTTCACAAATATAACTTTCAAATCAAGGAATAACTGTAGTGAATTGTAACGTAATAAAAATTTGATTGACACTTCATTATCAAGCCACACTATTTTTTCCGCACAAATGTAACTTTCAATGTATATTATCCCAGATTCTTAGATTTGTATTTTTCTAACCTTTTCCATCTCTCTGTCTTCGCCATTTTTTTGCTAGACAGTTAAGGAGCGTCTTCCGATGTCTCTTCCACTTCATGTCCGTCACACTGTTTAAATAACCAATAGGTTATATTCGCAAGGGCATGAAGGGTGTTCTGTAGTGAATTGTAACGTAATAAAAATTCGTTTTACACTTCATTATCAAACCACACTTAATTTTCCACAAATGTAACTTTCAAATCAGGAATATTTGTAGTGAATTGTAACGTAATAAAAATTCGATTTACACTTCATTATCAAACCACACTTAGTTTTCCACAATTGTAACTTTCAAATCAGGAATATCTGTAGTGAATTGTAACATAATAAAAATTCGATTTACACTTCATTATCAAACCACACTTAGTTTTCCATAATTGTAACTTTCAAATCAGGAATATCTGTAGTGAATTATAACGTAATAAAAATTCGATTTACACTTCATTATCAAGCCACGCTTAATTTTCCACAAATTTAACTTTCAAATCAGGAATATCTGTAGTGAACTGCAACGTCGAGCCCGGCCCCGGGGCCAACTACCTGCATGTGGACTCCCATACACAGCTGGGGGGCACTCATGAAAACAAATATCTACAAGCGATAAATAAGCAAGGCTTGACTTTTCATTGAGCAATTAATAGGTAAGTTGGCATCCCTGTGGCGACTTGGAGTCCGTCCATCCCCTCCCCTGACGATATTTGATTGTGGTACTAACAGGGCCGCACGAACACTCCGTTAGTCCGTGTCCCGGCACGGAGTAAAGAAATCGATGGGCGCAACATTTCCAAAACAAAATGAGAAAAATATCCCAACGGAGTTTTTGAATTAATTAGAAAATTTTCTGAAAAGTTCTAAAAAGCAATTTAATTTTATGTACTAATGACCGGAAAACTTTCAAGGCACTACTCCAGTAATCCATACATATAAATGGCATTGCCTGTGTATGTGTGCGGTACTGCGCAGAGACCGCTGCATCGATTTCGTCGGCAAAAAAGGCAATTTGTTTATGAAAATCAGGACGAGCCCATAATTGATGCACAAGAAAAATATAAAATTGAATTATTTTTCCACCTGATTGACACTGCAATCAATTCTTTAGAATAAATATTTTCTCAGCTGCAACATCACAACAGTTACTTGTGTTTTTTATATCATATATACGAGCTAAAAGTTGTTAGTTCTTCTGTAATTTTGGCCAATAGCAAAGATTTGGAAAACATTTAACAGATGGGTATATATACAGATATAAACAGCCTGGAACTTTGTGACGAAATATTATCAGTGGGTTGTTCTCTATTGGAAAAAAGATGTACTACCTTTGGAAGTTCTGAAATTGATAACAAAAATGAATATTTCTCCAAACTTGAGCATTGCTCTAAGAATTTTACTAATTCTTCCAATAAGCGTTGCATTCGGGGAACGTAGTTTTTCCAAGCTAAAAGTAAATCAAGAACTATTTGCGAACGACATCACGAACAAGATTTTCAGTCTTCGCTATGTTAAAGGATTCTCTTAACTAAAAGTTCGTAAGAAAAAAAGTTCGTCTGAATTATACTCCTGTTAGCTATTTTTTTAGATGATGTTATTTTAAGTGAAAAGTTATTATAAGTATTTGTGTCAATTACTGATTTGCACTGTTGTTTTTTGGACGTGCACTAAAAAATGTAAAAAAGACCATAAACCTTTTTTTTTTTTTTTTTTTTTTTTTGAATGCTTACATTTTAGTTCCACGGGGGCGCAATTTTTTACTTTTGCACGGATCGGTTCAAAGGCTAAATCTATAGAACTACTATCCTATAGAAGCGCATCCTTCAGTTTGCGTGTAGACCAACATAACCCACGTGATTGGTTCCGAAATTGAGCTATATTTGGCGCGTTATGAATAAGTGTGTTTCCTTGGCGCGTTTACCATGGAATTTATTTTCATATTAGACTCAATTCCCCTGGCGTGAAAGTCACATGACATGCGTTAAATCTTGCATTTACGAATATATATATAAGCTACTTTTCGTTACATATATATGTATTTGCGTTGTGTTTCTTTTTGTTTTTTCGGGCTAAACTGGAACTTGTCCTTGATGCAAAATACTCGCAATTTTAATTCTCGTACCTAATTCTTTAATAAAATGTTTGGTTATATTTTCTGTTATTTCAATTTTAAATTACGATGCTACTGGCTGAAAATAATATTTTTTAGAATATATCACTCGTGAAATGTATTAACTTGACATTTCAGTATTTTAGTTCCTTTAGAAGTTACGTTTAATCTTTTAAAGATAAGTTCAAATTTAATAAGAATGAGATACAGTTTGCCTTTTTACTATTATATTGACACCGCTCCAAATGTTTCCTGGACTAAACTGATTTCGGTACTTTAAGTACCATTTGGTAATATTGTGCCGAGGAAAAGGTTTTTTAATATATTTCTGATGGATAGAAATATGTTCGGATACTTCTGCTAATTCTTGTGGCGTGTATTAAATTATAACAAATGGTTAACAATGAAAATAGCTCTTGTTTTAATAATATCATTTGAAACATCAAATGAATTTGTTGTCTAATTTTAACTCCAGAATAGTTAAATCCATCCTCCACTCAAAATGGCAAGCTCAATGGGATCTTAAAAACACAAATAAACTTCAATCAATCAAACGTCTAATCGATTGTTGGCCTAGTTTACCTATCAGAAAGCTCGACACAGTTCTTACCAGATTAAGAATAGGACACACTCGATTCACGCACAGGCATCTGTTATTGGGAGAACCCGCACCTCGCTGTACAGCATGCCAATGCCAAATGACTGTTCTGCACATTCTTATTGGATGTCAACAATTTAATCATCAACGCATCCGCTGTTTCCACTCATCCTCTATCACTCTTAAAGACATCCTTCACAAAGATCCTCATCCACAACTTTTCACTTTTTAAAGAATGCTTGGTTTTTACTCTTTGATATAAAAATTTTTTACCTTGTTTTTAGGTCATTCTTAACTTGTTGCAAGCTTTTATAGACTTCATATATTGACACTTCATACCGAATGACACCCCTTTTATCTAAACTCCTATACTAAGATTTTATCCTAGATCATATGTTTGGCGCAGCATAATCAAAAATGGTTTTTGCGCCAGTAAACTCCACCAAACCAAACCAGAATAATTAGTTATTTCATATTTTAACTTTTTCATTTTGATTCAGAATTATACGACTCGACAAACGAAAGTGTTCATCAACGGTAGTAATTTAACTGCCATATTTTTATTTGAAAGCTTCATTCACCAACAGTTTCATTTAATTAAATAATAACTCTCTGTTAATTAAATAATACAAAGAATTAATTAGTAATTGTATTGAAAATATTAGTTTAAACTACAAAATAACGATTCCCAGTTTTCCATATACAGGAGAGACTCGGTTCTTTTTTTTGTTTTATTTTATTAACATAATGTTAAACTGGATGTAAATCATTTTTGATAGTTGTGTTGCTGAAAAAATGAAAATGAATGCTGAATCATATAAATTTCACATAAAAATACTTAATTTCTCTACAAATAATGATGCTCATATACTATATAGGTGTGAAATAAATTTTTCTCTTTGAAGTTCTCCCTTTTCAATTTACTCTCGCATAATTTTCGTCAAGTTTCATGTTTTGGGAAGCTGAAATTTAAAGTTTAAAATTATCAACATGAGCAAATGAACTGTATCTAAATACAAAGAAATCATTTTTCAGTTCGCTATTAAAATTTTCAGGTATAAACATAAAATTAAAAATAATAACGTTTATATCTGTGAATTTTTTTCAATATACCAGTTCAAAATAATAAAAAAAGTTTTATCACGAGTTTATACTTTACTAACCAATTGTTTTTCGGAAGCTGAAATTTAAAATTAAAAAATTATGAAAATGAGCAAATGAATTGTATCTAAGTAAAATGAAATCATTTTTGAGTTCGTTATTAAAATTTTCAGGTATAACCACAAAATTAAAAATAATACCGTTTATATCTGTGAATGTTTTACAAAATATCAGTTCAAAATATTAAACAAAGTTTTAATCACGAGTTTATACTTTACTAACCAATTTTTATTTCAATTCGTGATGAAATCTTTTACATCACTAACTCACACTGGCGTCGCCAAAATGCGCACCAATTTTCACTTAAATTGATCTTCAAGATAAAATAATGTGAAAAGATATACAAAAATAATAAAATTTACTTACCGCACTAAAATTAACTTACTAACTCGCACTGACGTCGCCAAAATGCGCGCCAATTTTCACTTAAATTGATCTTCAAGACAAAATAATGTGAAAAGATATACAAAAATAATAAAATTTACTTACCAATGAAACGTTATTGGTCCTCCTTTAATGAATTTCTCGTTACATCCAAAAGCACAGCAGATTTTGACCATTTTTTTTTATAAATTACGGCAGCTCTTCAAGAACGATTCCTGTGGAATAACATTGAAAGTTCAGTAGGGACGGACCACCGGAGTCTACCAGTCACGTGATAAAAAATCAGTTTTATCTTGGCTTCAGCTCGGCGATAGCAATACGCGTTCCATAGGTTAGTAGTTCTATGGCTAAATCCGATCCTGGGTACTAATCAGCGTAAGAACCTCTTTTTACCAGCTGCCTGATCATGTCAGATATTATTGCGAAAATATGACTTCTAACTAACTTCTGTAATTTAGATTAGTATGATGAAAATGTGCGAGTCTCGTATTCAGAGAAAATAAGTACAAGAATATCGTTCATTTCATACATGACCCTACTTCCCATGGATAAAAATAAAGCGCTTTTAAAAACAAGAAATATATATTATTCCCCATCTCGGGGGTTCCAGGTACGAAACACGATTGCACTGAGTATCCACCATGTCTGTGGGCCCGTTGCTGCACGCTAAATCATACCTAATAGGTCAAACGGCCTCCCTCTGGTGTGGTGCGGAAGTCTGGAAAGAGGGTGCCGGTTCGCATATTTACAAACCCTACCCTGATAGAACTGAGGCAGGAAATCGGACAAAATGATTGGCTCGCTTCACCGAGAGCCGATGACGTCGTTCTTTGCTCTCGTGCGAGTACTTTTCATTAGTATAATTTTTTAGAGTGTGGGATGTTTTATTTTTTATGATATTTTAAAAAATAATTTCATTTTAAAAAATATTACAACACACGGAAGAATGTTTTCTGTGCTCAAATGTGGGAAAACGGAGAAGAAAAGTAGGACGACTCTTGTTTTGCTAAGATTGCCGTACGCTGCGTGCGAGAGCTGAAAACGACGTCACTGCTCCTCGTAGCCAATGATAATGACTTATTTCCTGCCTCAGTTCTATCAGGGTAGGGTTTGTAAATATGCTGCCGGTACAGGTGTCGTCATCGTCATCTGACCACAACTCAAAATTACGACTTCCGTCTCAAAATAGCCCTAATGTTGCTGCAAAACGGGACGAAATCTAAACTAAAACCACTGCTAAACAGAGGATTTGCATACACACTTTGGTTTATAAAAATCTCTGCCTCAATGATAATAAATTAAATTCTGTCTAATTAAGGTGACCTTTACCCCCTCCCGTATACCCTTTTTCATTCACCTGCTAACCATCAGAACTTTCTCCTCTTTGTTGTACTTCATAAATATATATGTATATATTCATTGCCCCCCCCTCAAGGTAAATATTCCCCGTCACCAAAAGTCAATTCTGTCACATTCACCAAAGTGTTATCACTCTCAGCCAGACGAAAACGATCCTCCCGCTCTCTATAGAAAGCTCTAATTAGAATAAATCCGAGAATTCTATGGAGGCACGCCAGTCACGTAATGAATTCCCTTTTGAGCTCGAGCTCAGGCTCTCATTTGCACTTTCCTTCTAAATCATTTCTGTCAACGATCATAGAACGATGCCGGTCTTATTTTGATATAGCAGCTTCCGAAAAGCAATTATAGTGTATTTACAGGCAAAATCCCTCCAAAACTTCAAGCGAGCCTTTATCTGGTAGTTCCACACCTTTGTGGGATTCCGAACGCAGGAGTGTCTCCAGGTGGTTGCGCTGTCTAGGGAGACTTTTCAATGGATGGCCGGATTGCGTTTTCTGAATTACTTATTGGTATTTGATTGGGAATTGGTATTTGCGAAAAATCTCAAGAGTTTATTGTTTTGCGAAAGATTTTGAATTCATAGGAGCGAATTGAAGTGTCAAAGACTGTAAGATAGCGTCATTTTTCCGCAAAGTAAAATTCGAAAAAATAATTTGAAAATGTATAATTGCCGAATTAGTTTTGTTATTTACTATATTTAGAGGTAGTTGAGTTGGAAGAAAGCGTTGCGTATTAAGGGTTTTTTGACGTATAAAAGGTATATTTTTCCCTACCTGGGCACCTCTCTGGTCCCAGGCCCCGAGAATTCCCCGCTCTAAAAATCTCTGCCTCAATGATAATAACCATTTTCAATTAAATTCTTTCAAATTAACCTTCTAAATGGCGATTATTTGTATCACTATTGAGATACAACGTTTGCAAACATGTTCAAATACCGTTAAACCAAGCGCTTTTTTAATTATATGCAAAGCTTTATTAGTATAATAGATTTAACGCTATAATAGTACTAAGTAAACATATTAGCTTGAGAAAATCGCAGGATACAGCAAAAAATAATTTACTTCCTACCCGAGGAAATCACGGGATAAGCAATCAGAGGGTTAAGATGACTTTTACTCACCCCATAACCACCACCTCATCCACCTGCTAAACATAAGAACTTTCTCCTCTTTGTTATACTTCATAAAAATATGTATCGCCAAACCTCCTTCAAAATAATATCTCCCGCGCAAAAAGTTAATTCTGTCACATTCACCAAAGTGTTATCACTCTCAGCCAGGTGAAAACGACTCTCCCGACCTCTATAGAAAGCTCGAATTAGAATAAATCCAAGGATTCTATAGAGGCACGGCATTCATGTAATGAATTCCGTTTTGAGCTCGAGCTCAGGCTCTCATTTGCAGTTTCCGTATAAATCATTTCTATCAACGATCATAGAACGCTGCGGGGCTTATTTTGATATAGCAGCTGCCGAAAAGCAATTATAGTGTGTTTACAGGCAAAGTCCCTCTAAAACTTCAAGCGAGCCCTTATCTGGTAGTTCCACACCTTTGCGGATTCCGAACGCAGGAGTGTCTTCAGGTGGTTGCGCTGTCTAGGGAGACTTTTCAATGGATGGCCGGATTTCGTCTTCTGAATTACTTGGAGCTCCTCTCCGGGAATTTGTATTTGGGAAACTCTCAAGGGCTGACACTATTGTTTTGGGGGAGGTTTTGGATTCAGAGGAGAAAATTTAAGTTTCAAAGATAGCAGGACAGCGCCATTTTTGGCCAAAAAGTAAAGTTCGAAAGAACGATTTAAAAATGATGTAATTCGTCGCTTAACAATTTAGAAAAGGAAGAATAAATTAGTTGTGAAGAAAAAATACAAATATTCATTCAATCTGGTCTGAATATGCTGCCTCATGTTGATATGGGGGGAAAATCAGAAATCACTTTGCGGAAAGAAATCAAGTTGCGAAAAATTCTCTTTTTTCTTCTGCTTGTAAAATTTGGAAAATTGAAATAGGTGCGGTTGCTTGTTAAGCGACGAACCGCTCAATTATTTTTAATATATACTATATTTTAGCTGTAGCTGAGTTGACTGAACGCATTACGTATAAATATGTGTTCAAATTTCAACAACTCAGAACTGTTACCAACTTTTTGATATGATGAAGCATTGAAATATGCTAAAAATTCTCTCAATGTCGTAAACAAATTAACATATTTATTCATAATTTCTTTTTGAAACAGAATTTAGTTATTGAATATTTTGAAGGAAGTTGTTATTTTAACCGCATGATTTACCAACAGCAGTTGGAATAATTAGCATTCTTTCTAAAATTTTGAACTTTTCTTTCAGGATAATACAGCTGACAAAGAGCGTGACTGAAATTTTCCTCTCCTAAAGGGGTAAGTTGCCAGATTTCAAATTAATTATCAATATTAAATGAATTCTAAATAAATGTGTTAAAAGTAGATTTGCAAAAATCATTAGCAGAATTCATACGAGGTTAAATACAGGGTGACAATTATTGGGCTATATGAAAAAATATTGATAACTTTTGAACCGCTGGCGAGATTCAGTTAAAACTTGGCGGTTGAATGCAGGGCATGTGGGGATTTTTTTGAGCATGCGCACTCTTATTGTTGTTGTTCATTTTTCGTTGAAAATGTCGAAATGTTTTTGAGCGTATATCGATCGTCAAGGCCTGCTATTCGAGCATTGACAACCAAAGAAAATTTGCAACCGAGAACAAACTGAAGACAACCGGTCCAAGTGTTATAACAATCAAAAATGTGATTGAAAGATTCGAGAGAATTGGTAGTGCCGATGTCTCGACACTTCAGCGATTTTTGCAGAATTGTGCTCTTCGTCTGCGCCACGTCATAGCCATTGACAGCAAGCCTATCGAACATGTCATAAACTAAATCCGAATATTTGTAGTTACTTTTAAAATTTGAATAAAATTTTTGTACTCAGTATTTTTTGAAAATTTTATTTTTTATTTCATGTAGATGAATAATTGTCACTCTATATATACAATTATATAGCTGCCCAAAAGATTATTCTAGGATTTGTTGTTACCCTTGTCATTTTTCAGAGAGATATGACAATCATGAAGGGATATAATTTCTTAGGATTAATCTTAATCAGTCTCCAAACGTGCGCATCATTTTGGTTTCATCAAATCTTAGCATATTGTCGGATTCACTACCCTGAGTCGAGCATGTCAGATTCATTACCCTGAGTCGAGCATATTGTCGGATTCATTACCCTGAGTCGAGCATATTGTCGGATTCATTACCCTGAGACGAGCATGTTGTCGGATTCACTCCTGAATCGAGCATCATGTATTCATACCCAGTGAGCATGTGGATCATTACCTGAGTCGAGCATATTGTCGATTCATTACCCTGAGACAGCATGTTGTCATTCACTACCCTGAGAAGACGAGCATGTTGTCGATTCTATTACTGAGTCGAACATGATGGATTCATTTACCCCGATCGGATATTGTCAGTTCATTACCTGAGACGAGCATATTGGCTAAGTTCAAATTATGCTGAATCGGCATATTGTCAGCTGTTACCGGAAGCATGGCTCGGATTCACTACCCACAAGACGACATAACTGACCAGGATTCACCACCTGGTGAGCATATTGTGGGGATTCACTACTGGGTCAGAGCATATTTATGGATTTGTACCTGGCAGACGAGCATGTTGTGGATTCATTGCACCCTGGAGACGAGCATGTTGTGGATTTAAATTGCCCTGAGTCGGCATATTGTGGAGGCATAGATCGGCATGACGTAAGCTGTTACCCCTGGTAAGCATATTGTAGGTTAGTACTTGAGATTGAGCATGATAAGTTCGCCCGCAGGTTAGAACGCATTTGACCAGTTCGTGCCTTGAATCGATGAACGAAGGTACTTCATCCGTTTTACCGTTGTTTGCGAAATTTGTACATTTATAATTAT
>BGPR01000438.1:483088-503396 GCA_013235015.1 Araneus ventricosus | reverse complement strand
ATAATTAGTTATTTCATATTTTAACTTTTTTTCATTTTGATTCAAGATTACAGTCGTGTGACAAAAGTAAATTTCATCAACTGGTAATTAAGCATATTTTTATTTGAAAGTCTTCATTACCTAACAGTTTTCATTAATTCAATAATAACTCTGTTAGATTAAAATAATACAAGAATATTAGTAATTTTATTGAAATAATAGTTAGTTAACTACAAAACAACGATTCCAGTTTTCCATATACAGGAGAGACCTGGGTTCTTTTTTTTGTTTTATTTTATTAACATAATTTAAACGGATAAATCTTTGCGATAGTTGTGTTGCTGAAAAAATGAAAATGAATCAGAATCATATAAATTTCACATAAAAATACTAATTTCTCTACAAATAATGATGCTCTACATATACTATATAGATTGAACAAAATTTTTCTCTTTGAAGTTCTCCTTTTTCTAATTTACTCCATATGTACTGTCAAGTTTCATGTTTTGGGAAGTGAAATTTAAAGTTTAAAATTATCAACATGAGCAAATGAACGTATCTAAATACAAAGATCATTTCTTTCGTTCACAAATTTTCAGGTTAAACATAATAAAAAAATAATAACGTTATATATCTGATGATTTTTTCAAATTCAGTTCAAAATATTAAATAAAAGTTTATCACGAGTTTATACTTACTACAACAATTGTTTTTCAGCTGAAATTTAATTAATAAAAATTATGAAAATGAGCAAATGAACTTGTATCTAAGTAAAATGAAATCATTTTGAGGTCTCCGTTATTAAAATTTTCTGGTATAATACAAAATTAAAATAATACCGTTTATATCTGTGAAATGTTTTACAAAATATCAGTTCAAAATATTAAACAAAGTTTTAATCACGAGTTTATACTTTTAACTGCCCTTTATTTCAATTCGTGATGAAATCTTTACATCAATAACTCAATACTGGCGTCGCCATTAAAAGCCTTCAATTTTCACTTAAATTGATCTTCAAGATAAAATAATGTGAAAAGATACAAAAATAATGAAATACCTGCACTATTAACTTACTTCAGCGTCATGCGAATTAAAATCTTCCAGAAATATGCAAGATATACAATTAGTATGTCCTTGGAATCTTTAATGAATTTCTCGTTCGTCCAAAAGCACAGCAGATTTTGACCAATTTTTTTTTTTTTATAAAGTACGGCAGTCTTTTAAGGATTCCTGTGGAATAACGAGTTCAGTGGGACGGACCACAAAGCTCCGATTCATGGTCACGTAAAAAATCAGTTTTATCTTGGCTTCAGCTCGGCGATAAGCAATACGCGTTCCATAGGTTACGTGAGTTCTATGGTAAATCCGATCACTCGGTACTAATCAGCGTAAGAGAACTCTTTTTACCACACGCCTGTCATGTCAGATTAATATTGTGTCGAAAATATGACTTACCTACTTCACTTTAGATTAGTATGATGAAAATGTGTAAGTCTCTCGTATTCGAAAATAAGATACAAGAATATCATTCATTTCTGCCACATGACCTACTTCCCATGGATAAAAAATAAAGCAGCTTTTAAAACGAAATATATATTATTCCCCATCTCGAGGGTTCAAGGCGAAACACGATTGCACGAGTTATCCCCATGTCTGTGCCTTGCTGCACGCTAACATCTACCTAATCAGGTCAACGGCTCCTCTGTGTGGTGGAAGTCTGGAAAGAGGGTGCCGGTTCGCTACATTACAAACCCTACTCCGATAGAACGCTGGGGAAATCGGACCAAATGATTGGCTCGCTTACAATCCGAGAGCCAGTGACGTCGTTCTTGCTCTCGTAGTACTTTTCGTAAGTATTATAATTTTTTACAGTGTGGATGTTTTATTTTTTATGATATTTTAAAAAATAATTTCATTTTCAAAAAATATTACAACACACGGAAGATGTTTTCTAATGCTCAAATGTGGGAAAACAGAAGAAGAAAAGTAGGACGATCTTGTTTTGCTAAGATTGCCGTACGCTGCGTCGCAGAGCTGAAGACGTGTAACTGCTCCTCGTAGCCAATGATAATGACTTATTTCCTGCCTCAGTTCTATCAGGGTAGGGTTTGTTACTCAAATAATTTGCCAGTTCAGGTTGTCTCGATCATCTGACCACAACTCAAATTAGACTGTTCCGTCAAATACCTTTGTTGCTGCAAACGGGAAATAAACTAAAACTTCAAAACCACTGCTAAACAGAGGATGGCATACACACTTGGTTTATAAAGAATCTCTCCTCAATGATAATAGATTAAATTCTGCTCTAATACAGACGTACTACCCCTGCACGTAATCCTTTTCATCCACCTATAACCATCAGAACTTTCTCCTCTTTGTTGTACTTCCATAAATATGTATGTATAGTATATTGCCCCCCTCAAGGTAATGTATTCCCCGTCACAACCAAGTCAATTCTGTCACATTCAACAAAGTGTTATCACTCTCAGCCAGAAAAACGATCTCACGCTCTCTGAAAGCTCAATTAGAATAAATCGAAAGAGAATTTATGAGGCATGACCATCACGTAGTGATTCCCTTTGCAGCTCCCGGCTCAGGCTCTCATTTGCCTCCTTCTAAAATCATTTCTTCAACGTCTAGAACGATCGGCCATTATTTTATATACAGTGCCGAAAACAATTATAGTGTATTTACAGGCCAAATCCTCCAAAACCGCCGAGCCCTTATATCACAGGTAGTTCCACACCTTTGGGGATTCCAGACACAGAAGGAGTGTCTCAGATTGGTTCGCTGTCTAGGAGACTTTTTCAATGGATGGCCGGAGTTGCGTTTTCTGATTACTTGGATTGCGGTTGAATGTGGTATTTGCGAAAAATCTCAAGGTTTGTGTGTTTTATGAGAGATTTTTGAATTCATAGGCGGCAATTGAAGTGTCAAAGACGTAGAGATAAAGGTCATTTTTCCGCAAAGTGTACTGAAAAAATAATTTGAAATAGCTAATGCCGCACTGGTTTTGTTTTTCTATATTTAGAGCTAGTTGAAGTGGAAAAGCGTCATTGCGTATAAGGGTTTTTTGACGTATAAAGGTATATTTTTCGCTACCAATGACCTCTCTGTCCGCAGGCCCGAATCCCCGCTCTAAAAAATCTCTGGCCTCAATGATAATAGCCATTTTCACAATTCTTTCAAATTAACCTCTAAATGGCGATTATTTGTATCACTATTGGAGATACAACGTTTGCAAACATGTTCAAATACGTTAAACCAAGCGCTTTTTTAATTATATGCAAAGCTTTATTAGTATAATAGATTTAACGCTATAATGTACTAAGTAAAACATATTAGCTGAGAAAAAAATCGCAGGATACAGCAAAAATAATTTACTTCCTACCGAGGAAATCACGGATAACAATCAGGAGGATTAAGATGACTTCTCACCTCCAACTACCACCTCACCTGCAAACAACGACTTTTCCCTTTGTTATACTTCATAAAATATGTATCAAACCTCCTTCAAAATAATATTCCCGTCGCCAAAAGTTAATTCTTGCACATTACCAAAGTGTTATCACCTCAGCCAGAACGATTCTCCGACTCCTATAGAAAGCTCAATTAGAATAAATCCAAGGATTCTATAGAGGCACGGCATTCATGTAATGAATTTCGTTTTGAGCTCGAGCTCAGGCTCTCATTTGCAGTTTTCGATAAATCTTTCTATCAACGATCATTAGAACGCTGCGGGCTTATTTTGATTATCAGCTGCGAAAAGCAATTATAGTAGATGCTTTAAGGCAAAAGCCCTCTAAAACTGCAGAAGCCCTTATCTGTAGAGTTCCACACCTTATGCGGATTCCAACGCAGAGGTCTTCAGGTGGTTGCCTGTCTAGGGAGACTTCATGGATGGCCGGATTTCGTCTTCAATTACTTGAGCCCTCTCCGGAATTTGTATTTGGGAAATCTCTCAAGGGCTGACACTATTGTTTTGGGAGGTTTTGGATCTCAGAGGAGAAAATTTAAGTTTCAAAGATAGCAGGACAGCGCCATTTTTGCCAAATGAAGTTCGAAAGAACGATTTAAAAATGATGTAATCTGTCAGCAACAATTTAGAAAGGAAGAATAAAAGTTGTGAAGAAAACAAAATATTCATTCAATCTGCTCTGAATATGCCGCCTCATGTTGATATGGGGAGAAAATCAGGAAATTCAAGTTCAATGAAAAAATTCTTTTTTCTTCTGCTTTAAAATTTGGAAAATTGAAATAGGTGTGTGCTAGTTAAGCTGACGAACTCTCAATTATTTTAATATATACTATATTTTTAGCTGTAGCTGAGCGTGATCGAACGCATTACGTATAAATATGTGTTAATTTCAACAACTCAGAACTATTACCAATTTTGATATGTGCTACATTGAAATATGCTAAAAATGTCTCTCAATGTCGTAAACAAATTAACATATTTATTCATAATTTCTTTTTGAAACAAATTTAGTTATTGAATATCTTTGAAGGAAGTTATTTTAACCGCATGATATTATCTGTTCCAACAGCAGTTGGAACATTCTTTCTAAAATTTTGAACTTTTCTTTCAGGATAATACAACTGACAAAAGAGCGTGACTGAAATTTTCCTCTCCTAAAGGGGGTAAGGCCGATTTCAAATATCAATATTAAATGAATTCAAATAAATGTGTTAAAAGTAGATTTGCAAAAATCATTAGCAGAATTCATAGAGGTTAAATACAGGGTGACAATTATGGCTATAGAAAAAATTGATAACTTTTGAACACTTGCGAGATTCAGTTAAAACTTGGTTGAATGCAGGGCATGTTGGGATTTTTTTGAGCATGCGCACTATTATTGTTTATGCTATTTTTCGTGAAAATGTCGAAATGTTTTGAGCGATATCGATCGATCAAGGCCTCTATTCAGTCATTGACAACCAAAGAAAATTTGTCAACCGAGAACAAATGAAGACAACCGGTCCAAGTGTTATAACAATCAAAAATGGATTGAAAAGTTCGAGAGAATGGTAGTGCGATGTTCGACACTTCAGCGATTTTGTCAGAATTTTGCTCTTCGTCTGCGCCACGTCATAGCCATTGACAGCAGCATATCAACATGTCATAAACTAAATCGAATATTGTAGTTACTTTAAAATTTGAATAAATTTTTGAACTTAGTTTTTTGAAAATTTATTTTTTATTTCATATAGATGAATAATTGTCACTTATATACAATTATATAGCTGCCACAAAAAGATTATTCTAGGTTTGTTGTTACCTTGTCATTTTTTAGGAGTGACAATCATGAAGGGTATAATTCTTAGAGATTAATCTTAATCAGTTCCAAACGTGCGCATCTATTTTGGTTTGATCAACACAGTCATATTATCGGATTCATGTTCCGAGACGAGAGCATGTTGATTCTACCTGAAAGGTGAGCATTTCAGATTCATTACCCTGAGTCGAGCATATTGTCAGTCTCATTACCCTGAGTCGAGCATATTGTCGGATTCATTACTGACGAGCATGTTGTCGGATTCTCCTACCCTGATAACGAGCATGTTGTCGGATTCATTACCCTGAGACCCTGAGTCGAGCATATTGTCGGATTCATTACCCTGAGACGAGCATGTTGTCGGATTCATTACCCTGAGTCGAGCATATTGTGGGCTTCATTAACATGAATCGAGCATATTGTCGGCTTCATTACCCTGAGTAAGCATATTGTCGGATTCATTACTCTGAGTCGAGCATATTGTCGGATTCATTACCCTGAGTTGAACATATTGTCGGATTCATTAACATGAATCGATGAACGAACATGCATCCGTTTCGTTGTTTATAATTTATCTATACATTTATAGTAAAATATGCAAAAATAAAATAAAAATATTGTTATAGCCATCAATTTAATTTCACGTCGATGCTTTTACCTCCCCATCATGGAAATATTACATATTGGGTCATAGAATATATTCCAAAGTATATTCCATAGAAAGTAATAAGTTTGTATAACTTCAAAGAAATAATTCTAAAATGAGTTTTGGTAAAACTTCATTACTCTGAGTCAAATTCCATAAAGTTCGTTGTTTGCGGTTTCTCGATATATTTATGATCAAATGTATCAAAATAAAATTTAGATAATAGCACTAATTTACATTTCCTTTGGTATTTTTATTTTTCCTTTATGGTGTGATGAATATTACGGCATCACACATATTCCAAATTGACGTATAACTTTAGATAACAAAGATAACAATTTTAAAACTAATTTCACAAAAATCATCTAATTTAAGTTTTTAAAATATCCTATCTAGTTTATGCTAATTCTCGACTAAAAGAAAAGTTGAAGGATGAATTTAAAATGTACCAAGTTCCCCAGACCGAATGTTGAGAAACAGGTTGATTATGAAATTTACCTTTTAATTACATTTTAAGAACAAAAAATGTTTTCTAACGCTGTTTTTCCTAAAAACGAAATGAATTTATTTGAAAGATACTAAAAATGATATTACTATTGGAATTTTTTTAATAAGCTATATAAAATTTCATCTAATAATTTAATCTCATCTAAGCTAATCATCTCATAATCTAATCTAATCTAATCATCTCATCATCTAATCTAATCATCTCATCATCTAATCTAATCATCTCATCATCTAATCTCATCATCTCATCATCTAATCTAATCATCTCATCATCTAATCTAATCTAATTAAGCTAATAATTTCATCTTCGATGCTAAGTGCAACATCGGTGAAGCTAAGGTGTAAAATGTCAGAAAAACTTCCATCCCATTTTTCATGAAAAAATTTCATATTTTATTTATATTAATTGAACTATCGGTAATAGAATACAAAAAAGACGAAAAAATACAGAAGAAGTAAACAATAGCGATAACAATACACCTTTTTGCACGCCCAAAGTGGCAGCAACCAGTGATTGCGTCAACTATAATGTCTTACAATTAACCAACAAATTACTATAGAGCTAAACAACAAAAAAATCTTGCTTTAATAATTAAAATAATTACAACGCATAAAAGAAAACAATTAGAATATAAAGTATAATTTTTAATATCTTTTGTTAAATTATATTAATGGTAACTGTTGAACTATCGGTACTATTTCTGTTGAGTCATCAGAAAATAATTACCTCATACTGGTACACCTATGTTCAGCTGACTCTAATTAAATTTTTGTTTTCATAATTTGACTTTCTTGCGGAAAGTGAATATTTAGCCCTTGTAAAGTATTCAGAAATATTGTAAATGGCCAAGCGATAAAAACTCGAGATAGCTAAGAATTGCATCGTGTAAGACTTTAATAGTATATTTCTTAGAGGGATCAGTCGAACCAATAAATTGATATTTTTCAAAAACAAAGGACCATTTATGAATTAACTTGATCACATTTAGCCGGAGAGTTTTATTAATAACAGGAAATGATACAAATAGTGTGTGATTCAATTTAAAAGGAACGCCAACAATACAAATATAAAAATACTAAAATTCTTATGGACGAGTTCTCTGCTTTGTTTGTTTACATTTAAGTTCCTGTACTACGTAATTCCGGTGTAATCCTAAGTCGATCGAATCTTCAAAGCGGAAGTCCAACACGCAAGCAGATAAAGTTAAGGTTTTTAATGTAAGTAAGCAAACCAGAAAACTCATCCATAAAAACACTAATTAAAGTTTAATGTTTATTTAGTTAATACATTTCCCACGAATTTTTATATAAAAAACTTCATTTTATTGCAAAAAATAATGCATTATAAAATTATTTATTATTAATACAGTCTAATTCCAAAATTATGAAATTCTCATGTCAAAAAAATAACTTTTGGAATTACTGCTGTGTGGCTAATCTGTCCTTGTGAATGCGAGAGATGTAACTCAAAAGTAATGTATGACTGAATAAAGGACTGTGTGGCCGATATTTGACATATGGTCCTTGCAACTAAACTATGGGTTTCTCTCAAGTTTTGAATCAATTTTGACCTCACGAAGGGTTGCTTTCCTAAACACATAAGCGATTTTCAATAAAATGATCGTACTGAAAAAAGAGCCATATTTGCGAAGATTGTTTTAAGGTGACCGTGGACATTCAAAACCATTTTTTAAAATTTTCAACTAATCGATTTGATATTTTGCAGGCTGTAATAAGAGCACAATATAAGAGAGCACACAAAATCTCACTGCAATATATTGATTGTTTCTGAGTTATGGGTATAAATGTTATTTTTAATAACAATTAATGGCCTTTATGATAATTGTTCCAGGGGCTCCAAAATTATTCGAAATCCCTCCAATATTTTTTATTAGTTACTCTAATCCTTTTCAACAAAAAATTTGGATTAATTTTTATGTTTCAAAATGGAATTTCAAAATGAGCACACGTATTAACTCGCAACTACTGATTTTGGGAAGAAATTATGCCCAATATTTGATATGGAAGAAAATATTTACGGTTTAATTACAAAATAACTCTCAATGAATGCCAAAATTTCTTCTTCATATATGGTTTCAGACTTATTTAAAATGCCATGAAATGCCACATCTGGAACATTTTTCATAAAAGCCATTAATTGTTATTAAAAACTACATTTATATCCATGATTTGGAAATAAATATATGATAAATATATATGCAGTGAAATTCTGTGTTGTCTTAAGTAGAACTCCTATTTGTGCCTGCAAAATTTGAAATTGATTAGTTGAAAATTTTAAAAAATGTTTTTGTAAGTCCATGGTCGCCTTAACATGATAATGTTTAGAATGCTGGCGTACTATCTATAAACTGCGTGATCCGCCACGCAACGTGAGTGAAAAGAAAATCGTTCAAAACGGTCTACAGGACTGACCGTTGGACTTAGAATCAATAAACTTTGCGCTTAGTTACTTCATGGGTAGTGAAGGCTCAATAAGAAGGGATTTTTCAAAATTTTAATTAAATAAAGTTAATCGAAATTTTTGCATTTTTCCTCAATAACTTCGGATCATATTATCCACAAAAACCATTTCTAATTCACTTTAGAACTCAACAAATTAGCTTTTCAGTGTCCAACTTTTCAATTTCATTTCCGTTCTGATTTCCTTTACTTTTGATAAATTTTTCAAAATCAGTTTTAAACATAATTTTGTAACAATGATTTCTCTTTACATAACCTCTTGCAATAGAATAGCAAGATTGTGAATAGTCAATGTAAACATTTTAATTATTCTCGTGCGACTAAGCAAAAGTAAATATTAGATTTTTCAGTTTATTGCTAATTAAATCTTTAAAAATACTGGATTTTAAACTAATAAACTTACTAATAAAATAATACTTATACTAATAAAACCGTGGTTTTTTTTAAATATTTTGTGCTATTAATGATTATTTTTAGTTTAGTTTCTTTTTATATCCTATCTGTTTATTGAATTTTTATTAAGTATATAACATCTCCATTCATATAATATTATCTTTGTTTTAATTAAATTTATATAGTATCAATTGCAGACGATTTTGCAGCGTCATCTCTATATATATTATCTTTATCTATCCTATTAAAATTCGAAGGTAAACAAACGTATGTATGCATGTATGTATGTATATCTGGCTATCTTCTCACGAACCGCTGAACGGAGAAGCACGCGGAAAGTACCAAAAGATGGGAAATAATCCAAGGAATCCATTTCGGCCATTTAAATTCAGAAATTACAATTAGTTAAAAAGATATTAATTAAAAACGTCAAAATGAATGAATTGACGTGCTGCCATCTATTGGCAGAATGGTGAATTCATTCACAGCGGATTCTTTTTTTTTTCCTTCCCTATTATTAGTTTTCGCATCCGGTGTTGCATTTTTTTCATTTATTTAACGGAAATTGGTATTTCCTTTTGTGCGATCTTCTGTGTTCTTCTGTGTTTGGATTTATTAACAATGGAAAAAAAACGTTTTCCTGCATTTTTCTTTCTTCTTTTTGTCGTACGGTGTTTCGCAACATTTACGTTTGTTGGGGGGAAATATTTATTCCTTTTTATCCGTTTTTTTCATTATTATTCGTTTTATTTTTTCTTTTGCGAAACAAATATCATGCGAATCTGTTTTAATTTATAAGCATAAGAATTCTCGCGTTTTCATTCAAACCAAACTGCTTTAAGGTAGTAAAAAGGCTAGAACTGAAAGTTTTAATCCAACAAGAGAGGATTCAAAACAGATTTACGTTTGTTGGGAAGCTTAGTGACAATATTTGTAGAGAAGAAAACAGAGGCGGGCATATGAAAAAATGTGGATTCCGAGAAATGCTGGTTTATTAACTATAAGGTAATTAAAAGGTTGGATTTAAAAATTTTAATTACACAATATAGGATTCAAAAGATTTTTTACGTTTTACGTTAGCGACAATATTTGTAAAAAATAAACCGGCGGCGGGCATATGAAAATTAGTAATAAAAAGACTAGATTTGAAAGAATATTTACATTTGTTGAGGAAAGTAAGTGACAATATTTGTTGAAAAAAAATGGAGCCGGGCATATGAATATATGGATCCCAAGGCCTCACGTGATCTCACTTCTCTCTGCCCGGGAATATCCCATTATTCAAGATTTCCCGTGCAACGCCGGGCCATGCAGCTAGTTTTAATTAAAATTTAATGTAACGTCAATAGCAGACGATTTTATAAAATTATAGTATCTCTTTATAAATTATTTTTTTTAAATTTATTTTTTCCAGAATGGCAACAAAAAAAATAGTTGTTTAAAATAAATATAGAATGAAGTTTAAAAAAAGTCGATTGGAATAAACAGTTTTATTTCGAAGATGAATTTTTGTTTCATCAGTAGTCCTAAAATTCGTTATAACGAGAATCGCGTCAAGTCGCATATATATATCACAGTTATTAACTGACATTATTTATTGCTATGTCATCGATATATCTTTTTTTCTCACTACCAAGTTATTACGTCGCTTGGCAAATGATCCAAACGTCATAATATTAGCGTCCAACTGGATACACTCAACAAAAGCGGATAAAAAGGCCCCTATGATTTACGGGCTTGTTTCTCATTGAATAGTGGAAGCGATCGATTAATGCTATCAAAGAAATCGTGGATTTTCTAGCGTAAAAAAGAAAGATTCAAAAGGCTATTCATTCGACGGATGTGGAAGAAAGAGGTTTCATTCACTATTAATGGGCGGAAATCCAATCGAGATTTTTTTTCATCTAATTATATGGAATTTTTTTTCCGTTTCTCGTATCATCGATTAGATGATTTATAGCATCGTAAATCGTTTGGATCGATCAGGAATTCATAGCTATATAAAAAAGATGCTTTTTTAACGGATTAGTTTAATGGGCAACTAATTTTCATCCTTGACAAATTAATTCATGAGTACTTCTCGTATAAAGGTCCGTTATACCGATTTCTTTATTTTCTTCATAACTTTATACAATGGTCTAATATTTGTGATGAATCAATCAAATTATTCGGCATTCGTGGGGGTTTTTTTACAGCCGAGGGATAATCAGAATCTATTGTTTAGCTAAATCAAAAAGAAATGCATAAGAATTTTTCTGTCGATTGGTTTCATATTTATTACACGTGATGAAGCTTAAACAACAGTTACAGTTAATTTGCTGGTAATGAAATAATTCCTCCAATATTTATTATTCTACATTCTTAATATTTATTATTCTACATTCTTAATATTCCAATATTTATTCTACGTGTTTATATTTTTTATATTCCAGTATTTATTCTACGTATTTATTCTTAAAGGAAGAAAAAGGACTTGGTGTCACAGCCTTGTACAACAACATGTAGTTAGCTGACATGAGTAGTTATCGAAGAATAATGGGTTTTTGTTTTGTTTTTCTTCCGAAACAATAAACTGTTATATATTTAATGACTTAGTAGTACTGTTACAAACAAATACGCTTTTAACAAATTTTAAAAGTGTTATTTGATAAAAACAGTTAAAGAACGAAAGTTTCATCATAGCTATCGTCAGATATTTTTTCCTGAATAAAATAAACAGCCGATTTTTATTTATTTATTTTTTGAAGTAATATAGTCGTTTTAGGAATCGAGTTTTCGTTTTTGGGAACAACATTTAAAACTGTCATTGATAAAGTTTCATCTCGTTATTTTATGTCTGTATTTTGCTCACTGTTTTCAGCTAGTTCAACCACATTGCTGGTTGGTTTGTGTTTTATTGGCGCAAGAGCCAATCTTGACTATTCTTCGCCAGACTAAAAGTTAAATTTGTATTTGACAAAAATACAAACTGTATTGTATTGTAATACAAATACCACCTTGTGAAACATATTCTATATGAAGTAAAAAGACAAAAGGAAAAATTTATTCTGTATAGACTTTTAAATTTAAATCTCTATGGTACCACGTTTTACATAACAAGTAAACCTTTGTCTACAATTCGAAACGACGTGGTACTATTTTTAATCCATTTTCACTAAAAAACACTGCTCTCGAGACAGAAGTATTACATAAAAATAAAAGAGAAGTCTTTTACGCTTGGAGCAACCGTTTGGATGACATCCAGAAGTTACAAGAAGCCGAGTCTAGAGATCTAAAAAAAATAAAAAAAGAATAAAAATTTGGCGCGAAAAAAGTTACAGACGAGATTTTAGACGAGAAGATAGATAGACAAGGGATTTCAGCTAGGGAAATAAAATCATCTGGCGCGAATAAAAGAGTTAGAATAGAGTCTATTTTATTCTAGTAAAATAAGAATAGGACGTTGTATTTTCTTATGCTTTTATGCACCTTGAAAATTCAGCGTTCCATACCTGAGATTTTTATTTCTTTCTCGTACTTAGTTGAAGGAGAGCACAGCTTGATCTTAATGTGTGTTTTATAGTACTGTTTTGAACTGAATTTCTTTTCTCCGGGGAATTTCTTATTCAAAATATAAATAATTCTTTTCTGAGAATATACGTAAGTAAAAATCTTCGTGCATGACTTTTTTTTCTTTTGTTTTAAACTTAAAAAGAATAAATGATTTTTTCCACTCTTGAATTTATGAAACTACATACAAAGTATAAGATGTTATTGCAGTTTACATTGTATTTTAGAGAACGTTATTGACCATATTTTTAAGAAATATACTGTTGTTTGCTGTTTAATCGTTACACATAAACTTTTTATTAATCAATATTTTGCTTATAGTTAGTCACGTTTAAAAATTAATGTCAAGACATAAATTTCAAATGATAAATAATATATAAAATTTTTGTACATTTTTACTTAGATTTTTCTTGTCTTGGAATTTTTGTCTCGAAGCAAACACGACCTTCTACAGAAAATGAGTAATAAACTACATAAAAGACATTCGTATTCAAACATTTGAAGTGAACTGCATTTCCGCTATTCAAATTCGATATTAATTAGCCTTCTTTTATGTTATAAACAATTCAAGCAATTTACAATGCTAATAAAAATTATTTTAAAAATTAAAAATGTCTATTACAACTGAAGGAAACACTTGTGGAATCTGAGAATGTAGTGGTAATTAAATGAAGCTGTATTTCGAATAACAGCTGCATTTTATTTGATTCATATAAACGTTTATATTAGTAAATTCTTTAGATTTTTATCGTACTAGAAAATTGCATCAAAATATGGATTTATACAAGAAGTTATTTACTTCGTCCCATGTTCTCAAATAACTCCCATCAAATCTAAGCGAAATCATTAAACTCATTCCATATGGTGTAATGTTATCGAAAGAAAGAATTTTTGCGGGCTGGAGAAAAATTATAAGAGGTTTTAAATTCTTATTCTTAATGCTCTTATTCTAATATCCTTAGTGAAAAAAAAATAAACTGTTTACATTAAAGTGCTAAAAGTTTTCGAAGTTTTGTTTATTACTCCATTACGCAGAACCAGCAGCTTCTTAACATTACAGAACTGTTTCATTTTTATGCTTGCTGCAATTTAAAAGCACAGTAAGAGCTATTTAAATACCATTTCACTTTCCTTCGTAATTTTGATGTTTTCCGTCGATTACTTCGGAAACTATTATCCGAAGAAAAAACTTTTTCATATTACGTCTTAACATTCAAAATTTAATTTGTTTAATGAAATCAGCTTCATTTCCGTGATACCTTCTCTCCGATATCCACATTTTTACATAATTTATTTAACTTGGCCTGTTTCATGTTTGTAAAGTTGGAATTTTGTGATCAATTTTGCACTCTCTTCATGGTTTGCTAAGTTATGAAACTTTGTACACTTGCGTATTCTCGATGACAATATTCTACAAGGTGGTCAGGGGCCGTTCAAATATTACGTAAGCACCCAAGGGGGTTAGCGATTTGTTTATTTTGGCTGACAAGGGGGAGGGGGAGTATGAGTGATGCTTACGTAAGACATTAAAATCACTTTATTTCCGAAAATATCTTGTAACTTGAACAAATAATTTAATTAAAAAAAATTAAATTTGAAAAAAAAGTTAAATTTGGCAAAAGAAAATTAAACTTGATTTTTGTAAGCTTAAACTTGAAATTGTAGGAAAATTAAACTTACATTTTTTTTTTTATTTTAAGCCGAGTTAGAGTTTTTTATTTGAGTTACTCCTAAAATTATTTAATTTAGATTATTACTGTTATACGTTTTGTAAAAAAAAAAAGAACGGGGGGGGTTGCCGTTTGCTTACGTAATTATAAGAGGGGGTTTGCGATTTGCTTATTTTTGCTGACAAAGGGGGAGGGGTCAAAAAATATCAAAAACATGCTTACGTAATATTTGAACAGCCCTTCAGAAATTATTGGACTCATTTCAAAAACTAATAATTTTACAAATTCGGTTTTATTTTTAATGAAAGCACATTTTAAAAAGTTTTGTTTCATATACTGTCTGTCCGTCACGAAAACTGTCGCCGCCAAATTGTCTAGTTTGCGGCGGTTGCTATAGCAACTGGTTATGCTAGGGAAGATCCATTTCGAAGGGGTGGAATCCAACGGAAGTCGGAGTGTTTTTATTCTTGGTGCCAATTTGCGGTGAAACACATTTGAATGAACTTCTACCTACTACAAATGGATTCTTCCTACTATAGCCTGTTTCTATAGCGACCGCCGTAAACTAGACAATTTGGCGGTGACAGTTCTAGTGGCGGACAGACAGTAGGTAACGCGTCGTTACGGTGGTCTAGGTGATCGTAAATTATTGGACATCTCCCATTTTTGAAAGCCATTATCTGCGAAACTATTAAAGCTAGAAAAAAAAATAAAAGGTGAATTTGTGGGGAATTTTACGCTCTTTAATGTGTTAATTCACACGTAGTGAGAAAAATGAATAATTTTCGAGATTTTCGAGAAAAACTAAAGAAGGAAATCAGAAAAGGCGCATCAGCTTCTGCTGATCGGTAGCCATTGCATATGGAAATCTCTCGCTGCAACAAATTTTGAAAGACATAATTGTATCCGAAAAAAAAATATCTGAACTATCAACCACCTATCTGAAAAAAAAATTTATTTGCTCTCTCATTCAAAAAAAACGCAGTTGTAACTTTATTAATTTGGTTTTATTATTAATTTTTGAAATGGGTTCAATAATTTATGACTAAACTGTATTTTAATATTTTTGCGACTTAATTGTCAGTTAATCGATTGATATAAATTAAATACTGATTCCTCATGCGTGGCACTACATAGTAGTAAATTTCAAAAAAAAAATCAAGATTCCATAATATTTATAATAATGAGTTATATATTTTAGATTAAATAGTAGAAAATAATTTAACTCTTTAATCCCGAGGAGACTTTTTTTCTTCTAGCTCCTTTAAAACCGGGACTTTTTGGCAGGGAATGACATCAATTGGACTCTCCCAAACTGGGGGACCATTTTCCCCACCACCCCCTTCTGTAACATTCCCTTAAGGCGTACTAAAATGGGCTGTGGTTGGCAAGGATAATTGGACCCCCTACCGCGCTTATCTCCGAAGCGACCTCAGAAGGAGAAAACCGCCTCAGACCGGCCTTCGTCGCTGTCAAGGGGAAATTTTTAGACCGCCCGAGACCGCCTCGCTAGGTACGAGAGGGTTAAATGAAAATTCTGTTTTTTAGTACACTAATAAAAGTATGTTTATAAGCATTGTTTTTATTTTAATTCGTCCTTTATTATGCCCATTATAAATTATACATAAATAAATGTATTTAATATTTTAAGTAAATGGAATGGCTATTTGCATGTAAATGAATGTAGTAACTAAAAACCAAGGCAAAAATAATACAACTCGCAGGCAGGTAGATACTCTAATTAAAAGTGTGCGGAACAACTTTTATTCAATGTGTAGGCCGCCACGTTGGCCATTCATATTGAATTTTTAGAAAAAAGCCAATAAAATTTTAAAGTTTGTTAGTTTTTAACATCAGTGCAGAGAACTGAGTATGTATTTTTGAAAAAAAAGAATCTTCTCTCTAGGCAGATTTGACTTGCTGTTCAGCAACGGATTCCGAGACTACCACTTTTGTACGATTTTACACTGGAAAGGGGTGTCAGACAATGAGTCATATGAGGGCATTTTCGGAGGTCTCTGTAAATCACGATCAGTAAAATGTAAACATCACCCTTCCATTCTTCACTTTCCCCCTATTTTAATGAAAATAACTCGGCCCTATGCATGCACAAAAGCGCGGGGGTTTTCGACTCCATTGCTATACAATACATTTTTAGTTTTGATTCAAAGGCTTCGTCTTAAATGTCCTCCATCTAAGTCATTGTTTTGGTTATCGAGCACATAGAACACACAGACAGACAGATGGGCATAATTCTAAAAATATTTTTTCCCAACTCGGGAGGTCTAAACTCTCAAGATTTTTGACAATTTCTGTACTTTCTGTATGTATTCTTCCGATACTAGAAGGTGAAGAAACGTTCATTTTTTTATCGTATGCCCAAATTTTGTATTCAGTTATAGAAGTTAAATTCTCTTCATTTTCGGTGAACAAATTGATCAGCATTTTATTCCTGTTCATTCTACGCAACGTTAAAACAAATTGTATTCAAATGATTGAAGGCATATTATTTTCTAAAGCATTTAACTATCTAAGTTTACTATCAAGAAATTGTGAAGTGTATTGCCAATATGCTTGTTCATCGCTATGATAATGATTCATCTATATCTGAATATCTCATTTATAGTTGAAGAAATAAAGACAAAAAATTATATACTTGGGGTAGAAATGTTTCCGTCGATAGAATATTCAATTGAGATGGATAAAAAGAATAAAACAAAAAAATTAACTGGAAAAATAATTACAGAAAAAGATTGATCGAACATATTTAAATGATCAGTTTTATTTACATCGCTGCTGTAGTGGACAATATACCACTTTTTTTCCTCTTTATACTTTCTTCTTCCATGCACACAAAGCAATAGCATTCATATAACTGTTTTAACGCAATACTTTAGTTAAAAATGATAACATTGAGTCGAATTCTGCGTATGGGTGATAACCATAAACTTAAATTCGAAATATCTTTCAATGCAACAGTTCATCTTTTCAAAATTTAAGAAAATGTTTTCAAAATTCACTCAACTTTTTATGACTTCGTATCGCATCTTAAATAAAACCATGCATATTTGAGCGATCGCTTATAATTTTTAAAAAAATTCCGCTTCCAACGTGAGTACGTACTTTCAGAAAATGCCTTACAAGATATACTTTCATAACTCCAAAATATCTTTTGCTCGAATTTCCCCATCCCCCTTCCCGACGTTCTATTTTAGGGCTCCATGGAAAATCTCCTTCCGCCCACAGAATATTTCCAAAACTGGATCCAGAATGCGTTATGAGACATTCTTCATTCCTGTGAGCGCCCCGGCAACACTCGAATTTCGAGACACTTCCCAAGAAAGTCTAATGTTAGCTATCTCATTTACTCGAGCACGAAATCTTATCCGCTGGAAGGAATAGCAAGATAAGTCATTTTTCCCAGCCTGAAAGCCATTCACCACGTAATTTGTGGGATACTATTTTGTAGACTTGATTCATCCAATATCGTCGAGAAATTTAAAATATGTTGCAAAAATAAAGTGTGGGATGTACTGAGAAATAGCGTAACAATGGTAACTAGTTTACAGGGCATAATATGCGCTGTAAAAAATATCCGTTTTTTTCCCGGACTTTTTCCGTATATTTGACGGTTTAAAGCTGTTTTGTTGACAAAACGGTTTTTCACCGTTTTCCGCTTCTGCCATAAACGGTTTAAGACCGTCAGTTCAAATTCTATTTTTCGTCATACGGTATTGCTTTCCGTACGATAACTTTCAATTTTCTTAAATGTAATTTTATTGCATTCATTTCATGTTTTTAATAGGGTTCCATCTCCGTAGCCTTAAAACACGTGTTCTGGCAATAGTAGATTTTACACCACTAGGTGGCGCCACTAGAGCTGTAGTGACTTTAAAACTCAAATAGATTATTTTTACTCTATCTTATGAAGTCTCCGGTGGTCTAGTGGTTAGAGCGACTGCCTTTTATTTCTATGAACGCGGTTTCGATCCACGCTCGGAGGAGTTAGAAGCTTTGTCACCATCTTGCATCGAAATCGTCCAAGTAAGTTCAATTAAAAATTAAACTAATTGAAATTAATAATTAAGCCTTGATTAATTAATATTCCTAATTGATAATACACATCAGCACATTTCAACTCAATTCGAACAGAAGGAGAAAAACAACTCAACTCAGTCGACGACGTCACTTACTTCGATGACTTAATTTTTACGGAGAAAACTTAATTTCATACGGTAAAAAACCGTTGTGACTACGGATTTACTTCGTAACTTTTTACGGGAAAACTTGTTCCTCTATGGTAAAAAACCGTTTTGCCTACGGATTTACTTCGTAACTTTTACGGTTTTGCACAACCAACCGAGCTGCCAGTTTAAAACCGTAAATTTTACGGGATTTTTTTTACAGTGTGGGTTAACCTGAAGTTTAGGGTGCGTACTCGGTTTATTTCCCTTAAGCTCGCCAATTATTTGTCGCCAAGAGAGAGGGAGAGAGCCAGAACATTTGTTTTGGATGAGAGTTGAAAATTTTTTCGGCGTCGTTTGCGCATGCGCCGACAGTGATTTGTTTACCGATTTACGGCGCATGCCCTTAATTTCGCCTCATTTCCATTGGTCCACTGTCTGCTCTCTTCGATTTGATTGGTCGGCGTACGAATTTGAATAATACTTCGTTTGGAATTTCTTTATCATTTACCAAACGATTTTTTTCAATAATCGTTTCCTTCTCTTCTAAAGATTTTTGGTCATCGAGTTTGCTAATTCTTTTTCTCTGTGTTGCTGATTATGGCTTCCAACAAGCAAGTTGAGAACAAGGAATGTTTTTTCTGGAAACAATGGTTCCCTTGCTACGTTTCATCGTCTTCAGACGTCGTGTTTTGCCTGTGTTCGTGCTTTCCCTGTGTGTTTCGTTTCTCAATGAAAAAGCGAAGCTACGAGGGCCCGCTTTGCTGAAAACGAAGCCGCTGATGTTTTCTTTAAGTTAAAAAAATTTTCCCGGTACACATTTCGCAATCTCTGGTTTTGAGATGCCGTAGGCATCGAATGCGCAGGAGACCTATAAAAAAACTCACTGCGCATCCTAAACAGTGTTTGGCGACGGCAAATAAAATTGCGCCAAAGAAAATTGGCGAGAAAATAGTACGCACCCTAAACTCCAGGTTTACCATAATATGATTATCTTTCATGCCAGGCATCATCATTGGTTTAGCGAGGATAAACGGCATCCGGAGAATGAGGTTATTTTTTCGGCCCTTGACGATATTTCACTTTTAAAACTGACATAAACCCAAGAATGTTTTGTCTTCATGGCTCCCCCTAAGACTGCCCCCCGGGGCATCTATACCCTCTTGTCCCCCCCCCCCGGTTTCTATGCCATTGATACTGAGGTTTGTTATAACAAAAATATTTACTCATAGTAAACGTTTGAATGTAGCGAAGTTGTCTTTGAATTTGTTAAAATTTCGGAATATGTGCTTACAAAGATTCCTTTCGAAAAATCCTAAGTTCTACAATTAAAAACAACCTCATTTACTCGAGCACGAAATCTTATCAGCTGACCTGATCGTAACAAAGTATGTTTAAAATTAAGAATATGTGCATGGGAGGATGAATAAGTTTTGTTTTAAAGAATTTTAATTTCTACAATTTAAATTAAATTCAATTTCGAACTAGAGATTCTGACAAGAAATCTTATCCGCTAGAAGGTATAGCGAGATAAGTCATTTTTAGAAACTCAAAGCCATTCACTACACAGTTTGCGTGATACTATTTTTCAGACTTTATTCATCCAGTGTCGTTGTGAAATTT
>BGPR01000438.1:451646-471774 GCA_013235015.1 Araneus ventricosus | reverse complement strand
CACTTTTCCGGTGAATTTCAAACGTTGTATCTAAATTGCGATTAAAATGACACAACGGTGGAGGCTTAAATACTTTTTGTTGTTATATTTTATGTCTAAAAATAAAGATATGTTATCAGCCACGATTCTAATACCAAAATACAGGCATAAAAGTTGAAGTGTATTTATTGTAAGAGGAGAGGTTTCTTTTGGGGTGGGGGAGGGTGCTGTTAAAGAAATGAAAGAATAAAGTTTGTATTCTTTGATACACAGGTTTGATACATGAAAATGTACACTTTTACGGTTAATTTTAACATTTGAATATCATTTTACATTCTTCTATATAACTTTATAAAACATTTTATTAAACTGTGCCTCTTATACTTCGTTGTCAACCTCTTTCATGAGTTAAATGTATTAAGTTTTACAGTTAGATGAGTTTCAGTATTTACAGTGCACTCCCGATTTTCCGGGTTAATCACCGGGAGGGATCGCACGGACAATAGAAAAACATGGATAATCCGAAAACTCCTTTTTATTAAAGAAAAAATCAACATCAGTACAAAAATATGAAAATTGTTTACATTTGCATGCTGTATAACATCAAACTAGGAATTTTCCTTTTAACATTTACTTCTTAAAAAAATCTGTAATGCGTCTTTGCTTCTGCTGTTTGTTCATCTCATCGACACATATTTTACGAACCGCAGTAATGTCACCGTAATCAAATCCTCTTTGTCCCACAGATTGAAGAGCAGCAGAATGAGAAATTGTATTTCCCTCATTTAGTACATCTTCTGCATCAGTACGAGCTGATTCTAAATTATCAAGTTTTTGAAGGATTTCTAATTTCTGTTTAACATTTAAAACGTTTCGTTTTCGTTTCACACCACTCATTTTTACCAGTAAAAAATTTCACGCTACTAACTGACGATAAACAAGACGCAAAAACTAAAGGAACACGTTCAAAAATGAAAGAGGACGAAGAAGTTAAAGAATGACGTTTCAGGCAGAAGCGTGTTCGTACGAGAATAAGCTAGATGATTCATTTCTAGGAAAATTAGGTGTGGATTACACTTGGAGGAAGAAATAAAAAATCTATTCTTTAGCCTCCGCCGTCACGGCTCACTAGTTTAACGGAATGAATCTCTCGATCGAACATCAACATCGATTTTTACATGCGTGATAAGCGTGAAAATGTTTCTCGTTAAATTTTTTTGTGAGTCCGGAATGAGCACGGATAATCCGCGCACGGATAATCGAGAGTATACTGTATTAGAAAAATAAAAACATAAAGATATTTTAAAATGCATAAGTATCAGTTATAAGCAACACAGCTCTAAAATAAAACAGGAGAATTATCTTTACTATTTTTCATTTAGTACATTTATCCTGTAATACATACAGGCCTTTTGCAGAAAGCATATCCAACAGTGATGGGGGGCAAAGCGCACGGCCTCTTGGGCCACAATCTTCGACTCCTAATAAGTTTAGCAAAATTGGGCCTAAGAGAAAGCATATCTTCTTCTAACAACTTTTCATTCGCACCTCCATCACTGAATTTTCTCAGTGTACCAAATTTTGGCATAACGATAACATTTCCCTACAACATTTTTTAACATTAATTTAGAAAAAAACATTCAATGTATTATGGTATCAAAATTATAGCTGCGAAATTCTGTTAAATGTGATACATTTTCATTCATGCTCAGTTTTAAAAATATTTGAGAAAATCTTTCATCACTTTGAATTTGTTAAGTTTGGGTTATATACATATTTCCATACCATAGTTCGTATCATTGCAATGAAAAAAGAAATTATTCAAATAAAATAACATTCTTTTTTATAATGTTGATATTTTTTAATCACATATACCCTGCTATAAATTCAAAGACATAATTTAAGTTATCGAACATTTACAGAGTTTCTTAAAAATTACGATTTCATTAATTCTTTGTAAACTATAAAGAAGAAATAACAAGAAATAAAATATTATTCACTTTCATAATACTCGTTTTTATTATTCGTTCCCGGCCAGCTTTAATTCAAGAAGATAAATGAAACAATAAAAATAAATGTTTTATAAAAATTATGATATCTGTAAGAGAATTGTTATGAAGTTCAATTTTTTTTAGCGCAATCCGCTATCTGTTGCAGACAGAAGCAGTAAAAGAATTCACGTAAAATATTAAAGACTTAGTTTGACTTTCTTTATTTAATATTTTTTTCCAAATTCACTTCTCAGCTTATTATATGATGGAATAGAAAAATGCAAAAAAGCATTCTCACTTTAGCTGGAGGCAATTCTTATCTTTCGCTTATTATTAACTAGTTTTGCGTTTAATAATTAAAAACCGCGGCTTTTATCAAAAGTTAAACAAAAGATCCTTTCAAATTTTTGCAACTTTCTTTATAAAAGACTAAATTGAAGCAACATTTTGGGCGGGAAAAAGCAAGTCTTTGTTCTGTCTGGGTAAAAGAATAAATAAATAAATATATATATAAAAAAAGAAGAACCTTCGCTTTCTCGGCATCGATACGCATTGTAACATCTATTCATCCTTTGGGTTTTCTTTCGTAAAAAGCGAACGCATATTTTTTAATTGGTATTCGGATAATATCACCACCGTTCTTTTTAATTGAAGCCAGATTCATTATAATTTAGTCGTTCGAATCTGAAAGCATTCTAGCGATATTAATAAAACCAGCTGAAAAGAGGGTGTTTTTTTCTCTCTCTCTCTTTCATTCATTTTGTAAAAGTCGTCTGCGTTTTTTCCTCTTCCTTTCAGTTCTGTGATCTTTTCGTTTTAATTAACGAAGAGCGGTGGAATGAAGTGAAAGTTGAAGTCATTAAGTCAAAAGCAAACCATGTTTCAATCCTTAATTGCGAGCTGAAGTGTTCGAAACGAATTACGATTCCAGGCATCTCAATAGAAATGAGAAAATATACACACTCTTCGAAAGAATTATTCTACTTCATTGCGTTTCGTTCGATTTCTTTTTTTTCGAAATGTCATTTTTTCCAAACCGGTTTTATTTCAATTTATTACGCTAAGCATTTTTAGATAACTTGAAGAATAAGCTAAATTTGCTGCTGCCCGGCTGTTTATTTTGTTTTCTTCTTTTTCGAGAAGTACTCCTGGCTTCCTTTTTAATTAAAAGTTAAAAGAAATATTCGATGTGTTGGAATTTTATGTGCCAAGTGTTTCACCTCTCGAAATTATTTAATTTAGTTACGAAGCTTTAATAACTTGAACGGGATGTTCTCGTGTGGTCTTCTAAAAAAACGTTTTCTTTATTTCTCAAATAAGAAAACGCATTTTCATGCACGAAGAAAAGTTCATTTTGCTTTTCTATTAAAGATATTAGATTAACTCGGCGTTTGAGTTGGGATTTAATTAAAATGAAAAGGATCTGTGACTTAATTAAGTTTTTATCTTTTCAATGTGATGAAAAGTCTCACTTTACAGTTCACTCGATTTTTTTCTTACAGTATATTTCTAAAATCATTTCAAACAGACATAATGGCTTCGTTAAAAATTCGAAGCGTATTGAATAATGGCCAACAATTTAAAATCCCCGGATAACTCCGACGAAGACTGCATAAAGGATTCCCTTGATTAACTTGGTTAATTAATCTTCGATGTAGTATATCTCGGAACTTCAAAATAGAATTAAATAAAATTAAAAATCAATAAACAAAAATAGGAAGAATATTAATTTGTGAATAATATAATTATAATATATCATTGGTTCTTTGTATCATAAATACATCATACCGTTATTAAAATGGCTGGTTAAAAATGTTATCTCATTAAATTATTTGATTACATTTGTGATTAAAATTTATGTGAGTCCATTCAATTATTTTACATTTTGGCTGAGAAGGTTAGAATTAAAAAAATGGAATAAGTAAATTGGAGATTTTATTACATGATTAAGAAGTTGTATATAAAAATAGATCCAATGCTTCATCTTTAACCCTTCAACAGGCGCACGTTTGCAGGAGATACTTATATTGTGCATAATATTGCATACTTATACCGTTCTTTTTTAAATTTATATGCATTTTTTATTTATATAATCTTTGTTTAGTATAAAGCTAATAAATACAGATTACATAAATAATAGTTGCATTTATTTTTGTAAAACAACACATCTATAAAAGAATTACGCTCCGAAATCGGTAACGCACAGGAATTTGGCTAGGTGCCAAAGAGATTCAGACGGTCTGTCTACAAATTAGCATACACTACACACGGGATACTGTTTGGATTCTGTGATGATTTAATATCAAACAGGAGTTATGACAGGAATTTTTTAGATGATTTTAGCAGTTTCTTTTCTTTTTTTATTGTGTTGTTTCATCGATGTGGAACTCCGTTAATATCAAATAGAAGTAAAACTAGAATTAATTTATTTTTCCACTTGTCGGAGATCTTTACTTTCGTTTTCGTTAAAAATGTTCTTTCTTTTTCCGTACTTAATTTGGAATTGAATACAGTGGAATCTCCCTATAACGAATTCGCTTGGTTCCACTTGAAAAATTCGCTATAGAGAAAATTTCGCTATACGGAGATTAGAGATTTTTGCAGTTATTTAAGTAAATGTTACAAACCTTTTAGTATGTGCGATAGGTTCAAAAATATTTAATTATGACTTTCAATTAAAAATGAAGTAATATTTTTTATAAAGTTGTTAAAATGATACTAATTTTTATTGTATAAATAAAATGCTCAAAAGTGAAGACAATTCCCAATTTAGAGAATAATATGTACTAGTACGGATAAACATAAAATGCGTATTGTCACATTCATTTAATGTTTCCACCCCGATTCTTGGAATCTTGACCCGTAGAAATGTTGCTCCCTCTGTAGAAACCCAGGTCCCCACAACTGCATTACCCTTCACATAGCATTCTATTGTTATGTGTTATCGCTGGAATGAACAATGCGAGTGGTTCCAGAAACAGGCACGTGTGAGCGATTTGTTTGCACAGAAATTAGCAACTTTCTTCAAAAATGACAAAAATCGAAAAGATAAAGGTCTGAAAAAATTCGTTGTAGGGAGACAACCACTTCGTTATATGGAGAATATTTTGAATGTTATTTAACATTCCGATCAAAAATTTCGTTATAGGGAGAAATTCGCTGTAGGGAGACTTCGCTGTAGGGAGACTTCGTTGTAGGGAGACTCTACTGTATTTATATATTTTGCAGAACGAAAGTTAGTGTCAATTGATTCATTATTTCTGTTTTCCAGCTTTTTTTTTTATTTCTTAAGCACTCTATCAATGTGCGTGAGATTTTCTACTACAACTTTTGTTAGCAAATCTGTGACAATCAGATCTGAGATATTGTTGGCAAGCTAAAAGCCCGTCTTAGACGGGTACAAATATTCTAGTTATATCGTGCATCGTATTACATATTCATAAGTACACCTCGTACATATGCGCAACTGCTGGAAGGTTAAAAGAAGAACAATTTTATATAGGATTAGAGACGCACGAATGATGTCAAGTAGAGAGTGTTACGTTATGCAACTTAAATAATTAAAAATCTGTTAACATTTGTATTCCGTTTTGAAAAGAATTATGTGTGTTTGCTTAACACTAGGTTTACGGAGATCTCTAACATACCTAACTGTACGGACAAGCGTCAAATTGACGCATGTACAAAAACACACATTTTGTAAACAAAACAACTTTTGTTTTAACAGAAATGTTGTTATTAATATTCATTCATATCAAAAATTGTTTATTAGGATTCACAGACCGTTTTCCGGTAACCCTCCGATTTAAGAAATCGCCAAATCTATTTGGAAACTGTATCAAGCGCCAAGTGCGAATCAGTTCTTTCTTTAGTACACAAAGTGTTGAATTCCGTGTTCTTTGAGTTTGTGTAATCCTTTCTTTTTATATCGGTTAGAAAAAGCTTTTAAAGCATTTAAATTTTAAATAGAACTATTGGAATTAGCTAAATCGCTTGTTTAAAAATTTACCCATCAGTGATCATCTAAATCGTATGGTTCAAAATTTAACCGCCAAACAAAACGTGAAAGTCGCCAAAAAGAGCGACAAAGAATAATTATGGCAAGTGTTTCACAAAATCACGCTCTTATTTTAATTACATTTACATTCAGCGCTACAACAATACGAACAATAAATTTAATATTTTCAAAGTATTCTTAAGGTATAACATAAAAAAAATTCCACTTTAAGCTTTAATTAATATATTCATACAGAGTGTTGGAATTTTGAAGATTCCCATTGACTTAACATTATCACCGGAAGTTGATGGGCCCGGCGCAAAATCTACTTTACCGCAAATAAACAAAACAGAAAACTTGTCCATTAGGTATTTCTTATCCAATTATTATCCAATCCTGCTGTTTGCATAATGTCTCACGCTTCTTTCCAGGTTTGTAAACCGGTTCAAACTGAAGGCTACATTGCTCCAGAGATGTTATGCAAATGAATGGTGTTTAATGTGGCATAAATACGAATAAGAACAATAACCCCGTGATGAACACTGCAGATTTTAAAATTTTGAAGTATCTATTTGGTTTTAGAACGATCGCGTCAAATTCGTGCGTAACCGTAGAATTAGGTATGGACGAGTTTTCTGGTTTGTTTACTTACATTAAAACCTGAACTTCCACTTTGAAGGTTCCATCGACTTAGCATTACACCGGAATGACGTAGGTAGAGCATTTTAATGCAAATAAACAATACAGAAAACTCGTCTATACGACATAGAAAACTTCGAAATTAAAAAACATAGGGGATAGTGAATTTCAAAAAATAGATTCATTTCAGCAAATGGATAAAAGTCAGCAAAAGTGGTAAAAGTAAAATATAAATGTTATCTGTATTTTTTCTTGAAAAATTTGAAATGCATAAGAATGACGTGCCTCGTAAATCTAGTGTTAAAAGATGTCAGTTAATACTTTTTTTCAATTTTTGGCATTATACAAGACTTGAGAAATATCATTAACATACTTATCTGCCATTCTCAGTGTATGATAGTTTGTGTAAATTTAATAAATTTATAAGACTGTTTGATAAGAGTTCTGTTTTTTGCCTTTATCAGCCAAGCTACCTGGGAAGAAAGGGCAAAATTGGCCATTTATTGGGAGATCTATTGTTAATTATCTAATCAAAAGAGGTATTAGATTATCTCACCATATTGTGAACAGCATCAAAAATTTTATTAAAAACAAAATACCGAGAACATCAACATTATTGCGAATACCAGTTTTAAAAAATATGAAAAATAACGAGTTGAATTCAATTACTGAACCCACTCAGCTTTCATAAAGTTTTTTTCAATTCTTATTTACTCAAAAGAAATTATTGTTTTCTTTTCGTAAATAACCAAAACGCCCCTAACTACCTGATATAGATGTATGGGTCTGGCCATTAATAAAAATCCGACAACCATCTCTTCCCAACCCAACCTCTAAAATCATCTGAAAGAATAAAGTCCCCGTAGCACTAAGTACCTGGAAAGAGAAAGAGAGATCATAACTCTACCAGCATAAAAATAAAATGATTGCCGCATTACCGGCAACCTGTCCAATCCATCAAGGAGTTCTTCGATTACCAGACTGAAGAGTCTGTCGATAGCGCCAGCTCATCAGTCAAAGTTCCGACCCGACCGGTTAATTCGGCGATATGGAGATAATGCCCGATGTTTCTGCGGAAGGCCTTTGATGGATCGGGTGCTAGGCAAATCGATCGACCAGATTAAGCCGCCTGGAAATGTTGCACAGATAGTCGTCTGGAAGAATCCCATCGACCGAATTGAACAGAGGACCAGAAAGAAATCGGAGGATTAGCAGTAATTTTGGCCGATGCAAATGGATTGCAGTTCCATTGGCCGGCGGAGGTGAAGCGTTAAAATTGTTTGGGATTGGGTGGAAGAGGAGGAATTCCATCAAGGCTCGGATTGTTTGTGTTTTCGGATGATTTCGAGTGAATGCTTGGATTGCTTTGGTGTGTTTGGTAATTTATAGGATGTTAACTGGTGTTTTTATGGATAACGTTTTATAGATTAGATTTTTAGCGAAATTGCTGGAGTTTTGTTCGTATTTCTTATTGGCTTTTACGTTTTCATTTAAAAAGTTTGAAAGTGATAATAAATTGTCTGAAAAAGTTCCACGAAACAAATGGCAATAAGAATTCTTATAGCTTCAACTATTATATAGATATATAATAATAGTTGATAGATATATAATAGTTGTAGATATGCGGATTACATTTTCATTAGCTACGCTAGATGTAATGTTACGTTATGTTGCTATTCATTCAGGGTTGATATTCGTTTGAGGCTTGATGTTAGTAAGGTGTTTTTTATTATAATGATTGGTTTCTTCCTTTAAAAAAGCCATTATTGAGAAGTTCTTTTATTCAGAATTGATGAGTGTCATTACAAAATTTCATTATTTCCTATTCATCTAAAACATTTCTTTTAAAAAAAGAGAGAGACAGTTGTCTGAAAGAGTTCCATTAAGAAAATGACATTAAGCTCATTGTGCAAATTTGCATTAGTGGAGTTGATTGCGTTTTTGAGTTATTTGCGCAATACGTTTCTGTTTGATTCTGCACGATCTTCTCCAAAGATGATCGCAAACTTAATTGAATTTTTTAGTTAAATATTTAAATATTGGGTTGCTGCTTTATTTTTTATTTATAAGATTTACATCCCTGAATCTACACGAAAACTTTTCAGTAATTCATTCTCACAATTTAGACATTCTGCTATGGCGCGAGTTTTACTGTTGGTGACGTCAGAGCGCTACCGAGAGACAGATTTGGGCTATTACATTAGTAATTCTGTAAATAATTTTTCGAAGAACTGATATGATTCTACTGACATGGAAATAGTATTGTTTGTATCAATGAAGACTAGTCTTATAGAGTAAACAGAGCACTGGAAAAAACAGAAGGATTGAAGGTAGTTTGATTGTTACATATCCGCCAAATCATCTGGTTATAATCACAAAAATAAAATTATTTTGATCACCAGTTACAAGTTAATTGTTGTATGGAATTATATGAGTAGACAAGGCATGAATACTCAAGCGGTGTTGTTTCTTTAAGGAATTAGGATAAAGAATCTTTTTGTGGCCCACAAAGCTGATTTCTGTTCTTCGAATTCTTGCAAGTCCTTTTCTAAAATTTTTAAAAATTGATAAGATTATGAGGCCTAAACTATGTTCAACTTAGAAACCAAGCAAGAGATACAATATTGTTATGAATCTGTAATTCCGCTTCCCTGCCGTGTTAGTCTTATTATAGGAAGGAATGATTTACAGAGATTCTTATTGTTTGCTTAGCCACCTCGACCTTGTCGATAAATTTGGCGACAAAATGAAGGTTCTAGAAAATGTAAGAATTTTTGCCATGTCTCTATTAGAAACCGATATTTGTGGATCCTTCTGGAGAATTCCATGTGACGTCATGCTATGTAGGAAACCTATATATACCCGGAGATGCTCAAACGAGTGAATCTCTTTGAAGTTTGTTCGCAATGCGAATTGGTCAGCTCTTAGACGCTGAACGCTATTGATAGTGCTGCTTCTGATATTATTAGTGATTCGCTGTCTGCTTGCTTTACTAATTTGTACAAGTGCTGCTTTTCTTGTTACCTGTGCGTTGTCTTCTAGAATATTCGTAGAATAAAGGTCATTTTTCGTTATCCAGCTTGTTGGATTGCAATCCCCATAACCCACCGAAAAATTTTCGTAACAATATACTCGTGACTATTCGGCCTAGTTAAAAAAAAGTAATTCTCCGCAATAAAATGAGTAATAATTTTGTTTGCCAAGGCGTCGTGAACTGCCGTTTTATTTTAAAAGTATATGCAGTGTGTATGATTTTATAAAAATGAATCACTTTAGAAGGACGTATGATCAATACTCTATTAATGAAACAATATTGAAGGAAAAAAACTTTAACCAGTCCACAAACAGCTTTACAATGAAATGTGATGGCTAAATGAAATAGCTGAACATGGTATATTATCTCATGCGTGAACAAAAGTATGCAAGGCTATTTTTCAGTTTGGTCATAATAAATGAAAAGCGATTCCGTACTAAAAATAAATAATAAACAGTACAAAAGGTTTATTCCATTAATGTAAATAAAATTGATTTCAGATTCGTAATAAGCGTTTCTAATAAATAATAACATTTTCAAGAATCCTCTTTTTTTTAGTTTCGATATTATTCACCTAACATCCAGATAGAATACACTGTGCCATTCGAAATATTATTTTAGAACATAAAAATTTTATGAAAAAAAGTAGAATAGTTATAAAAAGCAGTTCTAAAAATCATGAATAAAAATAAAGCCAAAAAAGGCCAAAATGAATTTAAGGCCAACTGAAAATTCGCAAGGCCAACCGATTTGTAAAGAGGCCAATAAGGCAACCCTGGCGTGAAATCTGCTACGTCACACGATACAGATAAATGTCTGAAGTGTTGCCACAAAGTTTCATCAAAATAGCCCTTTACCGAAAATTTTTACGAAGGAGTGCAACTAACTTTTTGACTGACCTATGTAAATGTAGCTAGAAATGGAATCAATCCATGTCCATTAGATACATGTCAAATGCGCCACGTCAATTCAATTTCAGGATCAGTATAGCATTTTGCAAGAAAGTATATGTTGATGTGCAGTAGAAGACAGATGATACATGGAGAGATTATAACATCTCGTAAATTTACTCCATTACGTATTTTCTTGTTATTTACTTCTCCAAACGAAATTAAATTTCTAGAAAAATCAGTGCAAAAACCTACTATTGCTTAGCGAATAATTGGGGGGTCATGAATTTTATCTTAGAACGGATTACGTCCGTTAACCAGTAATCCACTATATTTTATTAAGCTATATAAATAAACTCATCCAGATGCAAAATTATCAAATAAAATTTTCAAAAGACATCAATCTCAAACATTTAGATTATGAAATTTATTTTATTCGAAGAAGAAGAAAAAGCAATTCATTTCATTTCCAACCTTTCGCAGAAACTGCATCAGCATCTTTATTAACTATTCATTTTATTGCGAAATCTTTCATCATTTCCTGGTCATAAATTAAAACATCAGAATAGAAAAAGAGAGAAAAAAACACTTCACAAGAACGAAAAAGAAATTACTTTTTATTCGCAAATGTTTACCAATTCCGATTCCTCGTATTCAACAGCCGAAAAAATAAATAAACAAAATTCTATTCAATTCCCGCTCAGAAGATTATTTTTCGACGACTGCATTCAGGAAAATGGAATAACAGCAAAATAAACCATTCGAGTATCATCAGCGTAAGAACATCTCAGCTCCGCACATCAGCGATTCTCAATTCCAATTCCGAATCTCGCCACCAGACCGCGCGCTTTCCTTTTCCATTTTTTTCCCAAGAAAACCACTGAGGAAATAAAAATTTGCATTTTCTTTTCCTCTGATTTTATTACCGCAAGTCTCATGCATATTTCAACGGGCACTTAAAACTGTATTTTCTCCAAATGTGATTTTCAGGTACAGCAAACAAAATTTGAATAAGGGAATGCATAAGCGAGATGGGGACACCACAGTGACACGGTGGGGAAGGATATTTTCGCTTGATGCATCCTTCCCCGATGCAGGTGGTTTTTAGTTTTAAATATCGTCTGCAGAGCAGATGGTTGATGGCAGTAAAATCTGAAATGTTCACAGAACCAGAATCTTCATACATAACAAAATAAGCGAATTTATGTGTCTTGCATGTTGCTTAACCAAACCAGCGGGAGTGGTCTCCCCTAAACTTTCTCGTATACTCCTAACACATGTAGAGAAAACTAGAATAATAAAAGACGTCAAATAAACTTCCGTCGCAAGTAAACCAAAGTTGGAACCACGCGTGGTTTGAAGGATCAAAACAAATTCAAATCCTCTGCTCATTCTTTTGCGCAACAGGACCTGACGAGACACCCTAAATGTTTGCTTCCTTACAAAATCACTCCAGAATTTGTTTTTGGCAAACTGCCAAGTTTCGGAGCGTCCCTTCCTTGCACAGGCATTGCCACCAGTAGGCATGCGCAGGGAGTTAGTTTCAAAACTGAACAAGTATGCGATTATACAGACCGACAGACAGTCAACCCTTTGACGGATTTGGCCCAAAATTTTATACGGACCTACATTCATGACGATAAAACTGTGTACCAAATTTTATCCATCTGGCTTTTCAAGTTTTTGAGTTATAGCGTTCGCATGACCCCGAACATACAGACAGACAGACTTCCCATGTACGGATTTTGTCCGAAATTTGAAGGAAACCTACAAATTATGTGTAAAGACCACATACCAAATTTCATCCCCGTAGCTCTAATAGTTTTCGAGTTATCGTGTTCACAGACAGACAGACATAATTCCAAAATTGTGTTTTTCGGACTCAGGAAGGTCTAAAACGTGGAGATTCGTCAAAATCTGGGGTTCGAATTTTTTGACGATTACAATACTTTCTCTTTGTATACTTCGTATACGAGAAAGTAAAAACCACAAATCGTGCACAGTTTTATAGATTCTTATCAATTACCGTTTGTGGTTATTACCATTTTATATCGCTTCCAAGTCAATCAATCGAATGATGGAATCGATTAATCGAACTCTTTATATAATAGAATATTGAGTTCCATAGCTGCGACAGTTCAGTCAAGTGAAATTAAATTATTCGTATTTCGATAGTTTTGTTTTAAATTAATATTGTCTTTTTTGGTAATTATCGCTTGTTTTATGTTGCATCTTAATAGAAAAGCCGAATCATGGCTTTTATAATTCAAACCAGTGGGAGTGGCCTCCCCAAAACTTTCTCGCATACGAATAACACGGGTAGGAGGGGGGGAAATACACCGCGCGCCAGAAAACGTGCGGTATTCCCTAAAGTGGGGAAAATCCTCGCTCCGGCGTTCGCGCCTTCTTTTGCGTTATAGAATGAGGGAAAAACCGAATATGCAATTTCAACGCCTTTTTTTCAACCGATTTAAACGAAAATTGGAGAAAAATCTACAATTGGAGTTTTAAAACTACATACGAAATTTCATTTAACTGAGTAATTTTGTTAAGAAGTTATGGCGTTCAAAAGTATGTGATTATACAGACGGTCAACCCCTTGACGGATTTGGCCCAAACTTTTATTAGGACCTACATTTCTGATGAAAAAAACAGTGTACCAAATTTTATCCATCTAGCTATTTAACTTTTTGAGTTATAGAGTTCACATGAACGCGGTCAGACATACTTCCCTTAGACGGATTTTGTCCAAACTTTGACAAAAACCTACAAATTATGTGTAAAGATCACATACGAAATTTCACCCCCGTAGCTCTAATAGTTTTCGAGTTATCGTGTTCACAGGCAGGCATAATTCGAAAATTGTGTTTTTCGGACTAAGGGAGGTCTAAAGCGTGGAGATTCGTCAAAATATCGGGTTCAAATTTTTTGACGATTACAATACTTTCTCTTTGTATACGAGAAAGTAAAAACATCAATCTGAGCTTTTCTTCCCAGAACATACATATGCAGTGGCGTAGCTGTAACTTCTGTCGACCGGGTTACCGGTTTTCGAGTTACCGTGTTCACAGACAGACACACGGACACATACACACAGGCAGAGAGACATAATTCTAAAGTTGTGTTTTTCGGACTCGGGGAGGTCTGAAACGTGGAGATTCGTCAAAATCTCGAGATCGAATTTTTTTGACGGTTACAATACCTTTTCTTTGTATACTTCGTATACGAGAAAGTAAAAAAGGATTAAGCGCCGACTGAAACTCAAAAATGGACATATATACCAATAAAGCCACAATTTAAAAAGGAATACAAGCAATCCAATAGTAATTTGAAGTAAACGAAAAGTAGACAACAAAAACAAGGAATCCATTCTAGTTCACTTTTTCAAGGGCTAGAAACTATTCGAAATGGATTCAAAAGAATATTTAAGGAGTTTTCTGTAGAAGCAGGCCTATTTTTCGCCAAGAAAAAGCTTCTCATAGCCCGAACTCCCCAAAAAATCAACCAGGAGCAAAACCATAAGAACAAACGTCAAAAGAAAAAGCATTAAACACGCTAATAAGAGCAACAAAATACTAGCCATCAAGCTCAAAAATGGACAGTATCTGCCATCTAATGAGTAAAATAGACCTGTTGAGATCCTGGAAAGAAGAAAAATCTATTCTTCCCGCATTTAACTGCATACAACTAACCAGGAACTCTCTGTCTAACTCGCACGATCGTGCTGGTTGTGGCTGAAAGGTCCAGGTAGCACCCGAGATAGAAGTCTGACTTGGCTCCAATAAACAGAGGTAGGTTTCTTTCATGGCGACTTTCAATGGAAATTGGCTCGCATTTATGTTTCGCTGGGAGGAAAACCAGAAAAACTTGCATCAGCCAACCCACCCTCGGGGAGCAATTGGTTGCTATAGCGCAACTCTCTGTCTACCAGTTTTTTAATGACGCTGGGTAAGAAATTAAGTAACCGTCCTCTATCGATTCAAGTTCACGCCTTGGCTTAACCTACTAGGCCACTGGCGCCAAATACTAAGGTGACCTCCTTTTTTACAAATGAAAAGGGGGACATCAGTAAATTGCAGAAAAAATACCGTAAATAAAAGAAACATTTTGTTCATTATAATAATAGTACAGAATACTGTTACAAACATGGAAAGTCGCTTGCCAGAAATGTGAGTCTTATGGTTGGGAAGAGAGTTTTACAGGGGTAAGTATGGGGTGACTGGCAGCAGTCAGACCTGGACCCCTGACCTTGGCGACAAACTTGGCGACTTGGCGACAAATTTGGCGATTTTGGCGACGAAATATAGGATCTCAAAGGTGCTGGAATCTTCTCGATATCTCTATTAGGAGAGGAGATACGCTTGAATGTACTAGCTGATTCCCTGTGACGTCACGGCCTGCCGGGGGAGACTATATAATGAGAGCGCTTGGGTGACAGAGGGAATGTTGATCGACTTTGCAGTTGCTGATCGACTGGGATTGCTTTGGAGCGCGAATGTCTTTGGAATTCTATCCGCTGTGCGAGCTAGTAAGCTGTTAGACGCCGAGCGGTATTGAGTAGTGTTGATCCATTGGGAACGACTTTAGAGTTTCGTCTGCAGTGCGAGCTAGGAAGCTAGTGAGCTGAGAGCTATTGAAAGTGTTGTTATTGTCGTTATTAGTTATTTGCTGACTGTTTGTGATGCTAAAGCTGAAAGAGATGAACTGTTATTACCTGTGAATTGTTATCTGTTTACATTGCTAATATGTGCAAGAACTATTGTTTCCTGTACCTGTGCTACGTGTTTTCCTGCATATTTGCGAATAAACCTTCATTCTCCATCATCCTGCATGTTGGACTGTTTACACCATACACCCACGGAAAGACTTTTGTAACAATACATTATAATATGATAAATGCACAATAAAAACATTTGTAACATTTTAAATTGTAATTACGCTTATATAATGCTTATTAATTATTATTTATATGAGAACTTTTCCATAGAACGAATATTTTTGTAATGTATCATCTTCTAAAAATATAATGGAAATATCTGAACAAGAAATATCCTACATACTGAATTTTACTGCAAGAGATGCAACGAGAGTATCAATATTCAATCTCGATTTCTCACATGTCCAAAAATCATTAGCAAGTGAAAATGCCTTTTCAACTGCTACATTAGTTCCAGGGCAGATCAACGAAAACTGAACAAGAATAAATAAATTTTCACATGGAACATGTTCATTTTTAAAATGGCTGAATATTTCCACCATCCAATTCCATAGTGTTTGTTTTCCCATTGTATTAATTTTCAGAATTTAAATATAAATTCAGTCTTTTAATTTCAAATTTCGAAAAGGAGGACACATAGGAGGACACTTTTCGAGGGAGGACAGAACTTACAAAAGAGGACAGTTGGTCACCTTGCAAATACGCTTGTAAGATGATGCAGAAGTGTTAAGTAAGTGTCGCAGTCAGAGCTGCTGAAATATTTTGACATTTAAACTTCAAATTAGTGTTTGTTCTTAAACTATACAGTTTAAAGCGCTTATCATAAGGACAAAAATACAGTCAAAGCAACCGCCAACTCCTCTGTATCTCCAACTCTGATCCCAATTTCAACAGAACTAGGGTTGCCAGCGTGGGTAAGGCGTTGGTAGCAGTTTTTATTTTCTGACCGTCAGAAATATAACTTGATCCTTATATTTGGCGAAAATCTTATTCGCGGTTGTTTGTTGTTGTCGCTTATTTTGATTCTTATTTTACAAACATAAATACAACTTTTATTTATGTTATCTTTATTTATTAACTTAATAGTAAGCAAAGATTTTATAAATAAAAATTGCACTTATAAATTTATAAAAGAGCGATATAAATATGTAATACGATGCACAATGCAAGTATCTTTTGAAAACGCGCGCCTGCTGGATGGTTAATAAACGTGTCTATTCTGGTATCCCCGGTTGGGGTTGAGACGTCACTTTTCCGCAACGTTAACAACGGGAAAAGTGACGTCTCCCAACCCAACCGGGGGTACCAGAATAGACCCCAAAGAGGATGGACACAAATATGAGACAATGCATATCAGCTGGGGAACGACCATTTCATGGGAGCCGCCATCTTTGAGTATGACGTTGTGTGCTGTGACGAAAGCAGTCAACAATTCATCTGATTGGTTCAGATACAAGGTTGGGTCAACTCTGTCGCGAGAAATCGGCAGGGTTGAGTGTATTTTCCTCAACCCCAACTTCCACATCAGACATCAGATTAAACTCAATTCTCAAGTTTTGAGTTGAACGTACGGTTGAGTTGAGGGTTGGGTTGGCAAATTTTTGCTCGTGTGATATGGCTTTTAGTTGGCATGCTAGCAGTCAAGCAATCACTTCCTCAAGAATGGTGAACATTAAGGGATCTGTTCTGGTACTCCGGTTGGGTTGGGAGACGTCACTTTTCCCGTTGTTAACGTGCGGAAAAAGTGACGTCTTCCACCCCAACCGGGGGTACCAGAATAGACCCGTTAATCTCGTGAATTAAACATCTTATACGGTTGTGTGTATAGTTTGGAGAGAAGACACCGGTTACCGTGTGTCATTTGACTGAAAACAGATAAAGAATAATTTCCCAATTATTATTTTGAATCCATTTCGAATAAAGTCCTTAGCCCTTGAAGAAATGGACTAGAATGGATTCCTTGTTTGCTTTTGGTTTTTTTCGATTACCTCTGATTTTATCTTGTTTTTTGGCTTTCTTTGTATGATACTGATTGCCATTTGACTAGTGGTCAAAGTCACAATGTCGATTCTACAATAGTTTTCGTGCAACTTCAGAATGCATGCTAATATAATTCACCACCCATACAGATGTTGCTGTGTAAAGATTTGCTGGTGAAAGGGTTTTTTTTTAAGTTTGAATATTCTGATTCTTAAATGTTGACGATTTGTGACATCAAAGCCACATGAAAAAATGGAATCCGAAATGAAACTGACGCGGCACATTTTTTCAGTATCACGTGAGCATGAAATGGCTCCATTATCCTTATCGAATTACTCCTGGTGATTGATGATTATCAGGGCTAAATTATTATGAGGATATTTCGTAACAATAAAACTTGTTTTGTAAAAGGTAAATAATCTTGGTTTGCATCCTACTTTTGTACGTTTTTACATCTTAAATATTACGATATATTTATTGCTCTTTTCTGATATTCAGAGTTTGTATATAATTAAGATAATTTTCAGTTAGTTAATGGTAAATTTAATCTTATAACCTTATTTAAGAGCATGATTTCAAACCGAGGTTTGATATTGTTACGAAAATCTCCAGGTGAGTATACGATGAAAACAGTCCATCAAGCAGGATAATGGAGAACGACGTTTTATTCCAGGATTATTCTAGAAAACACGAAGCACAGATTACAAGAGAAATAGAACTTGTGCAAATTAGTAGCACAAACCAGTAACTATAACATTAATAGCACGAACAATAGCGCTCGGCATCTAACAGCTGACCAACTACAAATGCGATCAAGACTCCAAAGCGATTATTGATTCCTCATTCGCTCGGTATTTAAACCTTTACCGACAGGATGTGACGTCATATAGAAATGTCTCGAAGATTCTCCATAATTCCTTTCCTAGTAGAGATAGAGCGATAATTCTAATATTTTCGAGACATTTCATTTTGTCGCCAAAACCCCTTGACATTGGCGTCATTACAAGTTTGTCGCCAAGGTCAAGGGGTCTTAGCTAGGCCAACCCCAGGCATCCAATGAAACCTCTGTAAATGTTCCTTTCCAACCATAAAACTAACATTGCGGTGAAGCGACATTACAGGTTCGAAAAAATATAGTTTCAAATTTCGTTTATAGAGGGCGTGCATAATTATATAGTCTCTTTTAATTTCTTTTCTTTTTTTTATTTTTGATGGCAATTTTGGGAAACACTGAGGATTGAACTGACATAAATTGTAGGCTAAATGTTTTAAAATCAGAAAAATTATATTTAATTTTTTGATTATTTATTCCTTTTGTAAATGATTTGTTGATTCTATATTTATTTAAGGAAACAATTAAATTATTGTATAATACGTAATATTTATATTACATTTCATAATATTTTTATGTTTAAACTAAAATTACAAATATAAAAATAAACAAATCGCTATAGACGCAAAGATAACAGTTTCCTTCTTGAAAAAGTAGTATGGTGTTATTGTCTATAGCATCTTTAAAATTTTGTAATAGAGTTCTAAAATTAATTATTTCACAATCGGAGTTTTTCAAACATATTTGGATCGCTGACTCAAAACACTGCTTCTAGTGTTTACTTTTCATTAAAATTGAACTTTAACGTAAACAAAGCTTTCCAGAAACCTTTTTCAAATTATAAAAACAATGTTGAAACCAGACGATTTTATTCCCCGCCTGTTCGATAAAATAAGTCACAGACATTTAGTGAATTTTGTTTTCATTGAAGACGTCTGAAGTATCTCAAGAGTAATATTTTAGGTAAAGCAAACTCTATTTTATAAAGAAAAAATTCATTTCCATTTTAGGATAGAATATTGAAACAAAATAAATAAAAATGGTTTTTTAAAGAATTCATAACTTTTTTTTAAAAACTTTTGCAAATTTCTCCAAACGATAAAAATTGAAAGAACAGACAAATTTCAAATGCTTTACTATCATGAAAAAAGAAAGCTTTCTTAAGAAATGAATGTGAAAAAAATGAATTATTTGTAAAAAAATAATGTGTCTATTATTTCGTCAATTAAAATTTATAAAGAATAAAAACTAATTTCCTTCTGTATACAGTTTGAATAAAAATAAAGAGAAATATTAAATAGAAAATACTCAATCATTACTTCTCTTGAAATCTATTTGAACTGCCGGGCCATAAATGCTGACATGCACCGGTGTAGATGCGTGGAGGACGGGGGTGATGTCTCTCGCTTTAGAGAAAATCGGAGCAGATGGGGGAAGTAGGTGCAATAAAGGGGGTAGCACACTACGTTATTTCGAAGATCTTTTTTATCGGAAGATCAAAAACGATTCCGTCTTTCGGTCGATAGAACCGATTTTTTACCGCGGAAAATGTTGTCGAGTTTTTATTCTTGTGTTGAAAAGCACTCGCTAAAGCCCGACATCACTTCCCAAGGTGAAAAAAAAACGATTGCATCGACCGAAAGAGGAAGTCGTTTTTGATCGTCGAGAGAAAAGTTCGGCGAAATTAACGTATTGTGCTACCCCCTTAAAGGATCGGAGTACCCGTAGCTAATGGGTTTGCGGTTTGAACGAAGAGACCGTGAATGACATACCTAAATGGATGGGCTGAAAATGGAATGGCGTAGAGTGCCATTACGCCATTTACGTGGAGCGGATCTCTCGTGAATGTCCAGCTTAACGCTGGATTGATGAGAAGTTCAGAGAGAAGGATGCCGGCACAGGCATTCTTCTTCAATGCCGAATTCCATCCCAAAATAACCTGGTGTAGTTTCAAAATGGCACAAATCTAAGAGGGACGTTCCGACAGATCTACGAGGGACGTTCCGACAAATCTACGAGGGGCGTTCCGACAAATCTACGAGGGACTTTCAGACAAATCTACGAGGGAC
>BGPR01000438.1:440476-451636 GCA_013235015.1 Araneus ventricosus | reverse complement strand
CCGACAAATCTACGAGGGACTTTCAGACAAATCTACGAGGGACGTTCAGACAGATCTACGAGGAACGTTCAGACAGATCTACGAGGGACGTTCCGAAAGTAAGTTTCGTCTTGCGTTTTCATAAAGAAGCTTTATTGCAAACCGAAACATACAATGGCATTATAAAATACAAACTCTTGGCCATTTTTCCACATATTCGCCACCGTCACTGATACATTTGTCGCACCGTGAAATCCATTTCAAGAAACCATCCTGTTAAAAATCGGTGCCCTGCGAGCGAAAGAAGTGCTTCACAGCCTGCCGCACCTCTTCATTGCTTCGGAAGTGACGTCCCGATAGTGCTGACTTCAATGCGGGAAAAACGGGAAGATGGGTGCCGAAGGACCTCACGCTGATCACAAGACTGCAATGGCAATATGCATCGAGGGATTTTGTTCTTGGACGATAATGCAAAGACCCCGCACAGCAAGGGACACAAAAGAACACATTCGTCACCTGGGATGGGAGAGATTGGATCACCCGGCCTACAGACCCGATCTTGCCCCATCAGACCGTTCATCACCGTTTTCCTGTATTGAAGTCAGCACTGTCGTGACGTCACTTCCGAAGCAATGAAGAGGTGCGGCAGGCTGTGAAGAACTTCCTTCGGTCGCTGGGCACCGATTTTTACCAGGATGGTTTCTTGAAATTGATTTCAAGGTACGACAAATGTATCAGTGACGGTGGTGAATATGTGGAAAAATGGCCAAGCGTTTGTATTTTATAATGCCATCATATGTTTCGGATTGTAATAAAGCTTCCTTGTGAAAACGCAAGACGAAACTTACTTTCGAAACGTTCCTCGTAAATGAGCTAAATTAAACTAAACTAAACAAATGAGAGTACAACTTAACTCTTAAATCATCCCAGCCAGTATGAAAACGAAAAGCAGAAAACAATTATTGCCTTGTTTTGCATCTTATTTTATTTCTTGGGGAAGAGAACCCCCAGCTGCATGGTGGTAAAAAAGCGCATATATAAGCAATAACAACTTAATGATAATTATCTACAAGCTTTCGAAATGCATGCATTATTCATTTAGTTCACGCAGTGTTTCTAATTGATAAGACAGAAAAACATATTAATTTTTGCTTTAAAGTAATTAGCCTCCCAGGTTGATTATTTTAAAGTTCGTAATAAACAGGGGAATGAATATTCATTAATTTCCAGACGCATAACAATGCTTTATTTTTAAATCATAAACAGACCCCATTTTATTCAAATCGCGCATCATTAATAATCCTCTAAAAAGAAGTTTTCATGGTCCATGGATTTTTTTTCTAGAAATTCGATACCTTCTCTGTTTTTTCTGAAGTATTTTTATTTTAAAAAAGAGGATGGGAGTCCCAAAATCAAGTATCGTAAGCCACTGATGTGCAAGAATGGCATTGAAGTGTCTTATGTGTTGATACCGCCGCAAAAAGATGGCTTTTAAAGAGATTTGAGACGTCTATTACAGCAAATCCCTCTTTTAAACTCGAGTTACAAGCTGAGTTCATCCATCTTTACAATGCACCATTTTGAGCTCTCTGAAGAAGAGTAGAGAGGAGTTTCAGTGTCTTTTACAAGTTTTCGTGTTTTTTCATCTTAAAGTGTTTCATGGCATAGACGAACGACATTTTGGAGGTTTTAGTGAACAAAATACGAACGAAAAGGGAAAAATGTATTCAGGCAATTTGCGTTGGCCAACTGTCCAATATATTTGAGTAAAAATTTTAAATATTGTTACAAAAATCGTTCTGTGGGTGTATGGTGTAAAGAGTCCAACACGCAGGATAATGGAGAATGAATGTTTATTCACAAATATGCATGAAAAGACGAAGCACGGGTAACAGGAAACAATAGATCTTGCACAGATTAGCACCGTAAACAGACAACAATTCACAGGTAATAACAGTTCAGCACTTTGAGATTTAGCAACACAAACAGTCAGCAAATCACTAATAACAGCACTTTCAATAGCGCTCAGCTCACCAACTTTCTAGCTGGCACTGCAGACGAAACTCCAAAGCCGTTCCAGTCGATCAACACTCACTATTCAATGCCGCTTGATGTCTAACAGCTTACTAGCTCGCACAACGGATAGAACTCTAAAGAGAGATTCCAAAGACGTTCGCACTCCATGGCGATCCTAGTCGATCAACACGTTCAAAGTCGATCAACGTCCACTCACTCAGTGATCCAAACGCACTCCTCATACAGTCTCCCCGACAGGCCGTGACGTCACATGGAGTTTTCTCGTACATTCAAGCGTATTTTCTTTCCTAATAGAGATATCGAGAGAAGGGTCGCCTTTTCTGGAATCATCTATTTGTCGCCAAATTAGTCGCCAAGGTCAGGGACCCCGAATGGCCGCTGCTAGTTATCTCGTACTTAACCCTGTAAAACTCTCTTCTCAACCATAAGACTCACATTGCTGGGAAGCGACTTTCCATGTTTGTAACAATATGATGTTTTTTTCACCAGCGGGTTCTTATCTCGATTTTATTTTTATACTTAAAAGTACGGCTGAATTTAAGTTTATAATAATTTCGTAGTACAGTGAAGAAAATCGAATATCCATTTTTGAACAGTACCTGCAATTTTGATCTCTCTTAAGAACAGTTGGAGAAAATTTCAATGTCTTACTGATTTTTCGTGTTTTTTCATCTTAAAGTGTTTCATGGTGTAGGTGAATTACACTTTTGTGCTAGAAAGTCTTAATGAACAAAATACAAAGGAAAAGGGAAAAAATGTTTTCGGGCAATTTGCGTTGGCCAGCTGTTCAATGTCTTTGAGTAAAAATTTTAAATACACTGTAAAAAAAATCCCGTAAAATTTACAGTTTTAAACTGGCAGCTGGGTTGGTTGTGCAAAACCGTAAAAGTTACGAAGTAAATCCGTAGGCACAACGGTTTTTTACCATACAGGAACAAGTTTTTCCCGTAAAAGTTACGAAGTAAATACGTAGTCACAACGGTTTTTTACCGTATGAAATCAAGTTTTCTCCGTAAAAATTAAGTCATCGAAGTAAGTGACGTCATCGACTGAGTTGAGTTGTTTTTCTCCTTCTGTTCGAGTTCAGTTGAAATGTGCTGATGTGTATTATCAATTAGGAGTATTAATTAATCAAGGCTTAATTATTAATTTCAATTAGTTTAATCAATATAATTTTTAATTGAACTTACTTGGACGATTTCGATGCAAGATAGTGACAAAACTTCTAACTCCTCCGAGCCGGGGATCGAAACCGCGTTCATAGAAATACAAGGCAGTCGCTCTAACCCCTAGACCGCCGGAGACTTCATAAAATGAAGTAAAAATAATCTATTTGAGTTTTAAAGTCACTATAGCTCTAGTGGCGCCACCTAGTGGTGTAAAAATCAAGTATTGACAGAACACGTGTTTTAAGGTTAGCTTCCATGAGTGACAACAGGTTACTGCAACATGTATAAACAATAGCGGAGATGGAACCCTATTAAAAACATGAAATGAACGCAATAAAATTACATTTAAGAAAAGGGAAAGTTATCGTACGGAAAGTAATACCGCTGTAAGGTGGATGCTGTAGCACTGACCAACTAGACTTAGCCCCAAGCGATTTTCATCTGATGACGATGAGATGATGACGACGCTCAACACGAAGCCCTACTTTAGATGAGACAGCAATCCAAAGAATTTTATGCAGCTGGAATTGGGGCGCTGATAAAACGATGGGATAAGTGCATCAACATGGTGGAGATTATGTTGAAAAATAAAATTGTTTCCAATTGATTATCATGGTAAATTATTTTTTTCTTATCTTTTGCGACTTACTTAATGACTTACCCTCGTATTTAAAATAGCAACTACATTTTAGTACACTTATAAAAGTATATATTTTTCATTTAATTTATTTTAGCATGTGAATTTCGTTGACTAAGAATATAAATCCAAACGAAAGGATGGACAACCCAATATTTTTATTTACTAAAGAGGATAGAGTTCAAAAAATCGAGCGTCGTAAGCCCGTAACGTGTAAGGAAGCGTCTTACATTTGGTATCGTCCCGGAAACTGGCTATTAAAAGAGATTTGAGACGTCTTTTACTGCAAATCCCTCTTTTAAACTCAAGTTGCAGGTTCACCCTGTCCGTCGTTACAGCGCATCGTTTTGATCTCTTTTAAACACCCCGGGAAGTTACGGAGGGGAGTTCGAGTAGCTTACAATGTTCCAGGTTTCGTTCTAAGAATTTATCCTCGGAGAATTTTGTGGAGAACCTTAAACTTAGGATTGTGGGGTTTTTTCCCAAATTCGGTAGCTTTGGTGAATGAGATTCAGTGTAAAAGGGAACATTTATTCTAAGAATCCATATGTTAGGTATTGTTTAGCAACGGATTCGGAAACACTCCGCGCTTTTGCACATGCGCCGGGCGGAGTTATTTTCATCAAAATAGGGGGAAAGTGAAAAATGGAAGGGTGATGTTTACATTTTACTGAGCGAGATCTAACAAAGAGCTCCGGAAATGCGCTCATATGACTCATTGCCTGACATCCCTATCCGGTGTAAAATCGTCTAAAAGTGCTAGTTTCCGAATCCGTTGCTGAACAGTAGATAATCTTTGCTTAAGAGAAAATGTTTGCAAAGGATGATTATATCTTCACAACTAAAAAATCCCCGAAGGTGTTTAAACATTCTGGCGACAATATAATATGAAATTAAATATAACTAGGTGCAAACGAATACTTGACAACATTTAACAATCTTTGTCATTGATGGAAAATTATCTTACAGTATTTGTTTATCGTATAATAGAAAACGGTAAAGAAGCTTTGACTAGAGAACTGCATATTTTTCCCCTTAATTTTCGTTTTTCTTAAATATGTTATTAACTAGTAGCAAGCGCACGGCGTTGACTGTGGCATAATGACTTCAACAAAATAAAAAAAGCTCAAAGTTTTGAAAACGAACATAAAACGAATCATAACGAATTTTTCATATATATATATATATATATATATATATATATTATTGATTTCGCCCTCCATTTTTTGTGAAAGTGCACACAGGAATTTGAGCGAGATGAATAACGTAGTCTTTTAACTAAAGATATCAGGGGAATAGTGCCCTAAACAAGATACTAAAAGTCCCCGACGGTGGGGGTTACGCGGGGGGTACAGGGTGGTTTAAAGGGGGCGTTTTCAGTTTTTCTTAAATATCTCGAAAACTGTGGGTTCTAGCCAAAAATACTCAATTACAAAATTAAACTACATTAAATTTCCTACAAAAATAGTCTTTCATTTTTTTTTTAGGATGAATGCCTTAGAATATAGAGAGAGAATTACAATAAGTGGTTGAAAAAGCTAGCTTCATTTTTAAGAAAGAAAGTTTTTATTTCAATTTGGCGGCTATGTATTATAACATTATATCTATAACATAATATTTTTTATATATATATAACTATACATACTGTTACAAAGCTATAAAGTCGTTTCCCTGAGATGCTAATATTGGTGACAAATTTGGCGACTTGGCGGCAAAGTTGGTGACTTTGGCGACAAAAGGAATTCTCTAGAAGGACCTCGAACCTTGAACCTATTTCTACTGGTTTCATGAACTTTCTAGAGATTATGTCACTTCCTACGTAATGAAGTCACTTCCTGTTGAAAAGTATAAAAGGCAAGCTCTCAATCCAAGAAGAGTCAGTTGGATTTTGATCAGCAAGCAAGCTGGTGAGCTAACAAGAAACCTTTGAGCACTGTGTTGAGATTTTATTGGTAGTCTCTGTTGTGAATTTTTACAAGTGCTGTTTTAATACTTGTGCTACGTTTCTTTTTCTAGGTTATTTGTAAAATAAAGAGCTTTATTTTTGTAATACTGCTTATTGAACTGCATTCACGTACACCCACAAGACGATTTTGTCACATACTACATAAAAATATGCATAAACACTTTTGACACTTGTTCGTAATTAAATTTCATTCGATTCTTCTACTTCTCGATCAAGTTCGAACTCCTCTTCTTCTAGAGGTGCACCATTAGTATAGATGCCATGACAGCACATAAGCATTTACTTTTAAAATCAAATTCAACTTGGGATGAACGCAAACGGGGGTAGAACTTGATGTTAAAGGCTGTTCATCTACAACAGCTACTTTCAAGTCTCTTGTAATTGATTGAGGTCTCGCGTATTTTTTCCTGCAAGAAGCATGAAGAACAATCTTTTTCTGTCCTCCGAATAGTTCATGCTTCCCATCTTTTCTTGCATCACGTGCTTTAATTAACCCATCTATTCCTTTTTCACCTACATCACACTTATCAGTCACAGCATAATCTTCACATGATAAACACTTTTCAGCCATTGCATCATACTGTGTATCTATAAATAATATTAATATAACGCACGAGCACTAACACACACAGGAAACGTCTGTATTCGTTTGTTCTACCAAAACTGTTATTCCAGTATTCGCCCAGAGTTATACATTCTAGTAAAATCTGGAATTCCCCCACATACTTTTTACAGTGAGTCCTCTCAACCACATCCGGTCAGTTCACTACCAGTGTCCATCTTCAAATGGCCACTGATTTCTGGGAACGAAATTAAAATACTATTCCCACCCTTGAATTACATTGATACCTAGTGGTAGGACACAAAATACCTCCCAAAGAGCAAGAGTGTCGCTAACGACTTAAACCGAATTAATTTATTACTTTCGCCGTGATCAGCAAATGTCTTAACTGTCCCGCATCGCAGCTCGATGGGGAGTGCATGTGTACTACCCATCTCGTGTCAATGAACTTCAATTCGTTAATCGATTCTCCGGCATTTTATACAAATGACTTTTCCGACAGGAATAGCATGTGTGTACCGGGCCTTAGTGTTCGTGTTTATATGGTGACTAGGTGTTGAAAAACAAATGTTTTGAATGTGGAATGTTGCGGGCTTTTATGTTAAACTCATCATATTTATGTATATTTAGATTAAACTGTCTTAATATACTCATTTAGAGCGTTTGCAGAACCAAGCGACTGAGTAGAAATGATCTTGTGGAGGGGAACGGATGTGAGGGGAGGAAGTGATGACGACAGTTCATCAAATATATTTGTGGCCCCCCCCCCCCGCACCGACACCACCACTACTCTGAACACATACAATACTACCTTTATAAAATTATTATATGCATGAGGTACTTCTGAAGGTTGTTCAGGGTGGCCACCCTACCGGGAAACCTGGAAAACCGGGAATAGTCAAGGAATTTCGGGAGACCGGGAAAAAAACAGGGAAAAGTCAGGGAAAATTATTCTAAACCTGGAATTTTTTTTATTTTGATAATTCTTATTGCAGGCAACAATTCGCTGATCTTTTTTTATAAATAGAATGAAACACCATTGGCAGCCAATGAAAATCAGTCATTTACTGACAGTAAAAAACGAATGCCATTCGTGTTCATGTAAACACCTCGCCAGGTTGCGAGGTGTTTACATTTAAATTTCCGAGGAACCGAAATTTCGGCTATTCGTCCAGTCAACGAAGGGTTTGAAAACAACATTAAATGATATAGTTTTGAAAATTGGTACACATGTTCGTTAGGGGCTTCTGATAAACATACTAAAAGTCCCCGGTCCTAGGGGGGGTAAGCTCACAGCGCCATCTTGGATTTCATCCCCCTTTTTTAGTTTTTCCAGAATATCTCGAAAACTATTGAGTCAGTTCAAATTACAATTGATTTAACAAATTGAAGAGCGTAAAATTCCTTACAAATACATGCTTATATTTTTCTTCCAGCTTTGTTTTGCAGATAATGGGTCTCAAAAGTTGTCGCCATCTTGGATTTTATCCTCCTTTTTTAGTTTCTTTTGAATATCTCGAAATCTATTCAATTTTTAAATAACTTGTAGTCAGCAAATTAAAGAGCGCAAAATTCCCTACAAACGCATGCTTTTATTTTTGTTTTAGCTTTAATAGTTTCTGAGATAATGGATTTCAAAATTTGCAACCTTCTTGGATTTTATCCCCCCCCCCTTTTTTTAGTTTTTCTTAAATATCACTGAAACTATTAAAGCTAGAAAATAAATAAAAGCATGCATTGGTTGGGAATTTGTTGTATGTAATGTAATTTGAAAATCAAATAGTTTTCGAGATTTATAAAAAAAAAAAATCTGAAAAAGGGGGATAAAATCCAAGATGATGGCAAATTTTTAAATCCATTATCTCGGAAACTATTAAAACTAAAACAAAAATAAAAGCATGTGTTTATAGGGAATTTTACACTCTTTAATTTGTTGACTACATGCAATTTGAAAATTGAATAGATTTCGAGATACTCAAGAGAAACTAAAAAGGGGAGATGAAATCAAAGATGGCGGAAGAAGATAATATTTCTTGAGATGAAAATCTATAGTATAATCACACTCAGATGTAGAAAAAGAACCGGGATGTGGCTATATGTCCAAGGATTCAGATAGCTTACGAGATCGTAAATTTCTCTTTATCTGTCTACAAGTTAACATCCACACTACTGCCTGCTTTTATAATGGTTTAGTATCAAATAGGAGTTATACCAGAATTAGTTTGCTTTTCCGTTTCTGGAGATCTTTTCATTGAATTATGAAGTATTTGAAATTAGCGCTAATATTTTCTTTCAGCATTTTTTTGTTTGTTTATTTTGTGTATGTTTTTTTATTTGAGTGTTGGGAAACATTATGATTATTGATCATTTTGATAAATTGTGGGATCTTCAAAGTATGGGGCAGTTGTTACCCATACATATAAAAGAACATTTTTTTTTTAGTATTATGTATGCATGTTCGTTTTTTTTTTTTTTTTCGTTCTTTACGCACGCCCAGATCTGTGACATATGAGATCAAATTTAGCAAAGTGATGGATTGGCAAGCTGACGCCACAATAATTTTTTTAAAAAAAAATTCAAATTAGAGTTTTATTTATTTAATTTTAAATTAAATGGTAAATTCGGGTTTTTCCCATTTTCGCGAATTTTATTTTTTCTCTCTTTTTTGTCTTTGATGTTTTATTTTATTTATTTCTCTTTATATATTGCCCATTTTGAGCCGTATTGAAGGAAGTTGGTTGGCATAAAAAGTTTTTTTTTCTTTTGCAAACTATTCGATGCCATTCGTGTGACAGAATATTACGCTTCTGTGTCTTAATTTATAAACATCAGTAAAAAAATCGTTTTCTTACATTTTTTTTCTCTGCCTTTTTATGTTTTATTTTGCAATGTATATTTTTATTGAGATTTTGATCGTCCTAAAGATTTTTTAAGTTTTTATTTTTAAGCAGAAAAACCTGAAAAATTCGGTAGAGTAGAATTTTTCATTGTAAAGATGTATTAGTTATTTTATGGTTTATTGTTTAGAAGTTTTAAATAAATGTTCTTTTTTTTCAAGCATATTGCTTTTTTATTCAAACCAAACTGACTTGAATGAATACTTAGAATGGCCAATATGCAGGTGATTTTTTTTTCTATGGTTGATGGGCTACCTCCGAAAAAAGTCAGGGAAATTTTTTATAAAACCTGGAAATGTCAGGGAAAAGACAGGGAAACTGAAACAGCAAAAATGGTGGCCAGCCTGTTGTTACTTCGGCATTTTTTATTGATTTTACTATTACAATAAGGAATTTCATAAATACTCACTTTTTCAACTCCCCTTATATTCTAAACTAATGATGCTAAAATAAAGATGTAGGACTTTTCTGTAGGGAATTTAATGTAGTTATTTTTGTAATTGAGTATTTTTCGCTAGAACCCATAGTTTTCGAGATATTTAAGAAAAACTGAAAACGCCCCTTTAACCCCCCCCCCCTCTGTACCATCGCTTCCATATCAAGGGCCCGTCATGTTCCTCTCCGATTCATGGTAGGCCTCTCGAAGGAACCCGTTTCACATAATCTTTGATGCAGCCGTGCAAACATTTGTTAATTCGGAATACGCCTCATTGGGTTGACTTCCCGATGCAGGCGCACAATGGCTCCTCCGTTACAATCAGTATCTCCAATGAGTTAGTAGATGCTTAGCTACTAACTACGCGTTTATGAAACTTTCCGTCCTGCTATCTCTGAGGGTGGTTGCTAGCTCTTCAATCCCGAGGCGACTTTTTTCTTCTAGCGCCTTTAAAACCGGAACATTTTGGAGGAAGCGACATGAATTGGACTCTCCAACCTGGGTGGTCCTTCACCACACCACTGCTATAACCTTCCCTTACGGCGCATGTAATGTGGGTGGCAAAGATAAGTGGACCCCCTACCGCGCTTATCTCCTAAGCGATCTCAGAACCTCACCTCCCCTCAAAAGAAGCCAACCGCCTCAGACCGGCCATCGTCGCTGTTAAGGGGAAATTTTTAGACAGCCTGGTACCGCCTCGTTGACTTTGAGAGGGTTAAATGACTGTTTTCATGCGTGGTTGTTTTACTAGTTCCGTAACCAACGCCCTCTAACTCGTTACGAATGCGTTTCCGACCGAGTATTGCAGTCTGATCCCTATTCGGCGTTGAAAAACCTATCCATGCCAGAAGTTTGTACACTTGTAGGTAGTCAACTATCCTGTATGTCTCAATCGGCTTGTGTGCTTGGGTATATTTGCTACATTAATCTTATGAAAATAAATACAAAATATATTCACGTTTTATACACATATAGTGCAAGTTATATGTAATAGCAAAAATATTTTTACGTCGTTTGATGGCTATATTGTGTAATGAGCTATCATTCGTATATTCCGGAGATGGAATTGCATCATTGGTAATATTTGCCATTTTCTTTGGATTCTAAAGATGTTTCTGAAATGCAAAACAGCCATTGGAATCTCTGAGATAGATGATCATGCAGATTTGAAAGGCGAGTGGAATATATATATATATATATATATATATAAGCTGGGTACCAAAAGAGCTGACGGTACCCAGAGAACTAAGCAATTTAACCATTTAAAGGGATATTTTTTTGTCTAGTAATGGTATATTAAAATAGTTTTGGAATTGAGATTGATTTTAGAAAAGAAAAAAAAAATCATTCAAGATATTTCGGTATATTTGGGATAAGAGACAGAAACACCTAAGTTTTTGTTTCATCAAAAACATTTGGAGAGAACTTACGCCATCTTCTTTTCAGCCTTAGATATTGGCGCATCACTATAAAAATA
>BGPR01000438.1:417043-439822 GCA_013235015.1 Araneus ventricosus | reverse complement strand
CTTTACTGGGACATATGCATCCCATTAGTCTCGACAGAGTCAAAACCGATAGAGAAAATCATGGCAATTTACTATGCTGGCTGTCCAATTTATCTTTTGATTTTTGATAGCAGAATTTCATTTCTGAGAGTAACATTCTATACGTATATCTAGTTAGATTAAATTTATGTACCTTTCCTATTAAAGTTGCGCGGTATTCATTTCTCTGTCAAATGGAGCCATGATTAATGGATGCTTTCGTAAACAATCGATCAGCAGACGGGATTGGGATTCTTTTCGAAGCTTTCATGAAAGTCAGAAATTATGGATGGAGAAGATGATGTTTCATGCAAAGTAACTCGAAATGAAACATCTTAGAGATTCACGATGAAAAAACATATGTTTATTTTATGCAAACATACATAGAATATGTTTTTTTGTATCATATTCATAATCTGACTCCGTTTTTTTCCCTTGCAATATTGCTAAAAAAATAAACAAAAAAAATCGAAATATCACCTCGGTTTGGATGGGGCCGAGACGAAAGATATATTTCTGAGCTAGGGTCGAGTTTCAGAATCAGGCTGGCAAAAAAAATTCCGTTGAAATTCTTAACTATTTAGATTTGCAACACCATAACTTACGATCTTAAAATTGAGATTGGAGGTCTAGATTCTTTGACTGTAGAACCAAGTCTTTCCCCCCACTACTGTAAACTGATTTGTTATTATTATTGTACCTTTGGGTCTCTTTGCAAACAAAATTCCAAGGTAATAAATGTCATAAATATTTATTCCGAAGAAGAATTCATCTGAAAAATCCAAACTAATTGTGAAATTAATGTAGGTAAAATCATAACAAAAAAGTTGTACTCTAAATCATTAAATTAACTTTAATAATTTGAAATTATTAGTGCCACAAAATCAGAGAGGGAAAATTGGCCCTAATGCGAAACACGAAGTTCAGTTTGAATTCCTCTAACCTTTGTCAGCCATGCATCTAAATCATCTGATAATTTCTTTCTAGTTTCTAGCTTTCATACATGTTCGGAGAAGCTTGTTTACTAGGACCCCGCCGTACACACACGTAACAATGCACATTTTCGTTATCACCTCTCAGAATAAAACGTTTGGGCAAGCAACTCACTCCACAAAAGTCCTTATTTAGAAATGCATATCCAAATGCAAACGAAGACTCGTATTACAAACATTGCAAAATCCCACCTCAGTCATTATGTGTACCAGTTTTGTTAGGGATAGGGTCATAAATCACTACAGTTTACGGCCATGAGAATTTGCGGAAGAGTCTGGGTTTCAAATTTAGAAGTTTGGAGACCCTATTCTACTGGCAATCCGCTTGTGTTGCTCTTCAAGGTTCGGTGCACAAATCTAATATGTACCATTATTATAAGTCATTAACGACAAAATGTCATAGAAGCGATTAGCCACGTAAAAAACATTGATAGCAGTTGGATAGTGCACACATCCCTCCCGCGACGCGGAAGTGTCGGACAAGCCATTATCGACACTTTAGTTCGGCGCTTCTCCCAGAGGTCGGAGGGAAGTCAGAGGTATGAGTACACTACCCAACTGCTATCAATGTACTTCAAGCACCCGATAGCTTCTCCGACATTTTTGCTCTGATTAATTGTCCGACAAAGAATCGGATGGGGGCTACATGTGCCAGCGGGGACCAAATATCCTCAGGTTAGTGTTGCGTAGAAGTTTGAGAGGGGAGGAGTCTGATTTAGTCGATCGTTTTCGTCATCTAAGGCAGGGGTTCCTAACATTTATTCCCTCCCGTACCCCTTGATTAATCTTTATATTTTCGTGTACCCCTACTGTAAAATCCCCCCATCAACCGTTCGTCTATGCAAAGAGGTTTAAGAGAGGAGGGTCTGATTTAGTCGATCGTTCTCGTCGTCTAAGCCAGGGGTTCCCAACCTTTATTCCCTCGCGTACCCCTTGAATTATCTTTATGTTTTCGCGTACCCCCTACTATAAAATCCTCCCCATCAACCATCCGTCTGTGCAAAGAAGTTTTTATCAGTAATGTTAAGGGTTTATGTTAGCTTAAGAGTCAAATGAATTAATAACATTTGCTGGACTTATTTTTGATTTTACATTTTATTGCAATTTTACAATAGTATTTATATCAACGTACAGTTTCAAGCTACACAAGGGCTATTTTGAGACCAATCACATCATTTAGAACTGTGGACAGCTGACGAGGACGATACCTGTACCGAACCTCCATTCTCCAAACTTCAACGCCACACCAACGTGAGGGCATTTAACTCAAGATGACCTCTTTAATGTTTACCAGACCAATATATAAGCGGAATCGGGTCTTGAACCTGTGAACCTCCTGTTTGGAAGCCGAGGCTCTGCCACCAGGCCACTGTGACATATTGCAGAGAAAATATTCAAAGATATAAATGAATTTCGGTTGGTGCACTTGGTATTAGAAGAGGTGGTGGAGAATTATAAGTAGATATCCAAGCAGAAATTTTACATTTCAGTACATTATTGAATAAACCCCCGTTTTTAACCTTTAGACTTAATTTATTTAACCTCCTAATTGGATATCGCATCCTGTTTTAGACATTTATTGTTATTTAAATACATAAAAGAACGCAGGATAAACCCGAGATATTTTGGTGTTGACAACTGTTTTTTACATTTTAAGCTAATTGCTGTTTTGATTTAATTACAGAATCAATTATGAAAAATTCATTAATTCGTTGAACGAGCCACAAACGTCATTGACTGACAAGGGGTTAAGAAGAATGGAGTTTTAAATAAGTTAATTAAATAAATAATTTTTTACATTTATTTAAATTCATCTTTTTCACAATTGCGCTCAGATTGTAAACTCCACTTACCCATTTGCCCTGGCCAAACTAACCGATAAAAACCACCAGATGAAAACAACCACCCTCGAATCACTGATGCATCTGCCGCCGAGAACGCCAAACTCTTTGAATATTCCTCACCCGCCATTTTCCTATTTATCATGCCCGGCAAAAGCATTCCTCGCACGTTTCTTCCGGCCCGAATCCTTCTACTTCCGGAAGAATAGGCCAGTAGAGATTAGCCGCCCAAATAATGTATCAGCACGGTGGTTGCGGACGTCTCATTTTTTCTCATTTGGCGGATGCACGAATTTATGGCGGTTCCCCTACCCCAGAAGACCGATTTCATTACCTGCAATAAGCTTCGAGGGCTGCTGTTTGCTACTGTAGTTACTTTGCCGGGGATTATATTGTAGAAGCTGGCCTGTTTATTTTCTACTTGGGGGCCGAAGCTTTTGTTGGTTTGCTCGGGTGCAAATTAATAAATAATCCAGTCAGAAGAATGCGGATGTGTTTGTTAGGGATTTGTGCGCGCTTGAGGTGTGGTATTGAATTCTGGGAGTCGAGGTGAATATGTAATTAAGGCTGGAGAACAGAACGCAGATGTGGCATGTTGCGGGAAAATAGGAAAAGGAATTTAGCTAGCAGAGCGAGTTTATTATGAATGTGTTGACTGTTATTGATTTGTATCTTTTGGAGAGTCACCAGTAATCTCGCTTTAATCCGTTGGGTACCGCTTTCTTTGGCTTCCTAATTAAATGAAACAGTCAGTCTCCATGATGCATTTATTCTTATTACTTTCTCGTATACGATGTAAATAAAAAAGTACTGTAATTGTGAAAAATTCGATTTATAGAATGACGAATTTCTGTGTTTCAAGCCTTCCTGAGAGCAAAAAAAAGAAAAAATGTTGGGGGGGGGGGGTTAAGCGGCGTCTCAGAAACAAGTAGTGCTGGAAAAATTTTCATTAGTACGGTACTGGGTTTTCCTACTTGAAGACGTTCGAAGACTGTTCCATTCCGGCATAATGCGACCAGCATTTTTATATTCAATTTTTCTTTCAGCGGAAGCTGTGAAAATACGATGTCTTAAAGATCTGCAACGTTAGCTGAACAAAGGAAGCTGAACATTGATAAAATAAAAAGACATTTAACAGATATTTGAATTTTGTGCAAAAAAAGAATGCATTTGGCAGCTGAGCCATATACTGGTGCCCCATATACAGAACAGGAAGCTGAACATTGATAAAATAAAAAAGACATTTAACAGAAATTTGAATTTTGTTCAAAAAACAGCATAGCATATCAAGCTGCATAAAACATAATGAATTTATAATTAATTTAATGTGCTTCATTCATGTTATCATTATTATTATAAATAACTTTTTTAACCGGTAAATTTTTTGAAAGAATATTCTGCATGACCAGTATTTTCTCATAGTGATTTTAAACTAATAATATACTAGAGAGATAAATATAGATAAGATATTTATGAAAAAGAACTAATAATAGAAGATAAATTTCTTTATGAAAAGGAACGAACTATCGACAGATTATGGAACACTAATACAGCTAGAACCTCCATAATGCTTGATTCAACGCATAAACGAATACACTCGACGAAAAGATGAAATATCTAGTTTACCCTATCCTTATCGGTACCCGAAACAAAATTTTATTCGAGCCAAATGGCGAGCTAAAGATTAAATTACTTGTTTCCAGTGCTATTTGCTGAAAAATTTATGCTCTCAATTACTTTAGAGTACTCATTGCCTTATCTCTGCGTATGCAATTTCATCACCCAAGATCATTAGAAACACAACTTTGAAAATTAAACGTTCGTGTATTGCTTTGAAAGTCTCAACTAAATGCTTTCAGTTATTAAATTGACATTTCCTGTTTGTTTTACGTATTCCCTATATTGAGTAGTTTACTTTTCCTCAAAAAATATTGGCGATATTATTGCAATTTGTATTAGGAATTCCTATAAGTATCAGGAATTTTCTATATTAAGTCGTTTTCTTTTTCATAAAAAATATCTGCGATGCTTTTAATATTATTTAATGAAAAACCAATAGTCTGATAGCCTTTATTTATTTACTTTCCTGAATACTGGCAGATGTTGATTCCGATTACGTAATATAACGTGCGGGAGAACTGAAGGTGTGCGTATTGCGCAATAACCCTTGTGATCTTCTAAAAGATAATTAGTTTTGATATTCAATCTGGGATTTGTTTATGATCACTTAAAAAGAGTTTTATTATGCTTGCCGAGTAGAATATTTTTCAGTTTAGTCGGCTGTTTTTATATGTTTATATTTTTACAATCTTATATAGATTTACGGTAAAAATTCGGCTACAGATCATACTTTTTTTTATCATCAATGTTAAATTAAAATCTTCATATGTTTTGTAAATACAATGTTGTGGAAGATACAGCAGTATTCTTAAAAATTATATTTAATGCGCATTTCAAAATGACAAAAACAAATTATTTAGCCGAAAAAATCTTTAAAAAAAGGCTACAATCTACACCTCCCCCTCCCCCCCATTTTTGTCGTCACACTCAACTATCCGGACTTTTCAGGTAACCGTAAATCGGCGTTTCCCGAGCATGCCGGTTAGTTAAGCTTTTACTGTACTTCAACGCCAAAACAAATGAAATCAGTATTGTAATAATTTCGCAACAACTTATAAGGAAGGCAAAAAGTTACACTCTGTAACAATCAACTTTTTAAGAAGTAGAGTTATTAAATAGAAAGTATTAACTTGAGGAGACACAATTCTGTAACTTTTTTAATTCCTTGCGTTTTCTTGTTCCCACCATTACCAACTTTTATTTCGCGTACCCCCAACCAGTCCATCGCATACCCCAAGGGTACGCGTACCATGGGTTGGGAGCCTCTGATCTAAGGCTGAAAGTTATGAGATACGTCCCAAAAAAGCCTTCATGCAGTTTCGCAACGGGACAGTAATTTTGCAGTACACTACAATTATATTCATTTAAAAGTCTAAAGAAATCTTCCAGCCTTGATTAAGATATTTTATGAGAAAAAAAATACTTAAGAGGTAAAAGAGGGAAATACATAATAAAGAAACACTACAAATTTTTGAAAGAACGAACGGGATATTTTATCCTTTTGGTTATCTCTTAATGGTTTCCAACAATCTGCGAGCCTTATATATCTCTCTCGTGCAATTTCTTCCGTTTCGTTTCATCGCCGCAGATTAGATTATACATCTTCTTTGGCAGGTTCAATTTGCGCGCGGAAATTTATCTCCTGATTCGCCCACTCTATTTCCATCTCCGCACTTTCTCTCTTTTCCGCTTCATCAGATCCTCTCTCTATGTCTTCGTTTGGCTCTCTGGTCTTCCATTTGTCACTACCTTCGAAACCTTCAGGTGAGGTTGCTTTCCTCGTTCTGCTAGACTATTAATTTTAAATGGACTAAACAAGAACATGTAAAATAATTTAACAAAAGATATCAAAAATTAAAAACTCAAACTTTGTATTAGACAGAATGGCGCAAAAATACTGCATCTTCCAATAAAATACAAAAGACAGATATTTTAATACAAAAAAATACAGAACAAATAGAAGAAAAACAATAAACCTTTTGCGCGCCAACAAAGCAGCATCCAGTAATTGCATCAATAATATTTTCCATAATTAACCAACGAATTACTATATAATCAAACAACAAAAATCATGCTTTAATAAAAAATTAAAATACAGTAGAAGAAAATCATAAGAATGGAAGAAAAGGAAGAGAACGCGAATGGCAAACGTTTTCAAAGCCACTCGCCACCGGAGTTCTAATATGGATCAATTTTCTGTCAAGGGGATGACTACAAAGTCAAAAATTACTCCCTCTGTGGCCTGAATTTATCCAATAACTGCAATAAAGGGAAGAACCTTTTTAGAAAGAGAAAAACTTAATAAAGTTTTCCATAACAAATCCAATAGAGAGAATAGAAAAGTAAACAGCGTTACCCCCTGCCGATGCCGAAGTAAGTAAGAATGACGCTTTTCGAGACATGCAAGAACAAAGGAAATTAGAACTAGAGGCTAGCATATCTGGCTCCATCTATGGAGAAAAATTCGAACCAAATTAACAGAAGTTAAAAAGCTTTTGAATCCTTTTTAAGTAAGTTATTGACTTTAGTAAAATTATTTGGGTAGCCGCTATTTTTTAAATTATTATTTAGATTATCTAAGGCTTTGACAAAAGTCGAATGGTTATTACAAATATTTTTTATTCTATTAATTTGAGAATAAATGGAATTTTTTATTATTTTAAAGTGAAGATTGGTTTGAAAGTCACAAATTGTAATAGCCTTGAAATTAAATTCTTTTCTTTTATCATGAATGCCAATAGAGACACCTGAATCCAAAATTTCAATTACTAGATCTAAAAAATTGCATTTGTTAATTAAATAGACTAAACATGTAAAGGGTGATTACAAAAGAACACCCTAACTTTCGAAGGCAACGCAAAACAAACTTGACTGACCAATCACTACAAAATTACATGTTTAGTTGTAAATGCCGCATATTCGTACCTTAAACTTCACAAATACTCATTGCTACCAACTTAAAAACCCCGAAGAATAACTGTTCCAATATCACGCATTCTTCATTGAAATCTTGCCTTTTAGTATTCTCTGGAACCTGTTCATTTTTTAAACATCGTTACATTAGAGAGAAAGATTATTGATTTAATGAAATTTTGTACTTTAACTTTTTTTTTGTTTGAGTGTTTAAGAATTTTTTTGCCGAATTTTTACAGAAATTTTTTACCGATTCCAGAATTCATAATCCGAACTAGCTTAGCTTTTATTTCCCTTGCACATAGCTAGATTGTTTCATTTCGGCTTTTCAAAAAAAAATAATTCAATTTGTAAACCAATCTGAACAAGACTCTTTGAACAAGGAAGTTTTTTTCTGTCTTTCTAAAATAGCATCAGTTTCTGGAAAAAAGAATTATTGTCTTTGTAACGTTATATTCTTTGAAAAAGTATCTGAAAAATGACTAGACAAAAGAAACAGAGAATGAATTCATTTTTAAAAGCGCATACGATATTAGGAAGTTAAATAAGGCTGTATAAATTGTTCAAGTATCGAATCTACAAATCAACATTTGATATTCCAAAAAGAATTAAATGATGTAACCCATATGATGTTCCTTTAATGCGGAGACAAATTTAGAGAGTTGTTAAAGGAAAAAATTGAAATTGAAAATGGTTTGGCAAACCACATTTAATATATGAAAATCGCGAAAATACGTGTGCTGGCTACATCCAGAGTAGAAGGAAAGAGGATATGTTTTCTGAATGCGTCCGTGGATGTTTGACGCGAGCAACGAAATGTAACCTTGTTTTTCTGCAGCTTGTCCTCTCGAAAATTCTGCACAGTCACTGCCCGCTGTGCAACGAGACATATGGTTCATGGATGATGGTCTTCAATAACACTTTTTCCACGAGGAGCAAAACAGGTCAGGTGCTTCAAACTTACGGTGATGGATTGGATAGGTTGGTCCCTTGATTGACCTCCACATTCACCGTATCTCAATCCATTAAATATCTTCTCCTGGATTCGCCTTAAACCACTCGATTATAACCAGACAACAGAGAATCTCAAAATGGTGCACGTTGTTGCTGCGAAAGGTATCATCCGAGTACACTTGAACGCGTTCCTTTTCACGTTTGTAAAGCTGGGCATTTACGGTGAGACCACTCTAAGCCAAATGGCGTAGTAGGACTCCACACAGTTCCAATTTTGAGCCCACCCATTTAGGTGGGTCATTCATTGAGGTGACGGTAACCTCAATGAATGACCCACAACAAATGACCACCATCGTATGCAAACGACACAGCCGGTCAATTTGATTCCCAAGAGTTATTGCGCCTACTTCTCCCGCTGACCCCTCGTCCCGCTTTCGCGAGAGAGCCTCATTCCCTCTCCCCCACGGGTATACCTACATTTTGTGATTTTTCGCTTTTGTGAGAGAGTCTCGCTCCCCCTTCTCCAAGGCCGCATTTAACTCTTCAGCACACGCAGCCATTTTGGGAACATTAGCACGCGTGAGATCATTTTGACCCCAAATTGTTAGACATTTACTCCTTATTTTATTGGCTATTTGTACAAAAATAAAATATGGTCAAAGTATAAGAACATTATTTCGTTCAAATAACTTATATTTAAGACACAAATGCGATTTTTAATACGGAAAGGGAAAGATGAATGTCTCCTTTTTCCCATACTTTTTCTGTATTGTTTTCTTCTCTGCTGCGCACGTTCATACGCTGTCATAGCCATAATGTTCAATGAATCCGAAAAGCTGGCACACGCATGGGTCGATTTGACCCAAGGCCCCCCAGTAAAAAGGGAGAAACCCCATTTCACCGATTACAGCTGTTCTTATCTTCTTCTTCTAGCTACCCCATGAAGATACAGGAAATAACAGCCACAAGTTTTTAGAAATTCCCAGAATTTCTTAACAAAAGATAAAGGGTGGGCTCAGAAAGACCCCATGCGTGTGCTGGCGGGTTAAGTTTTATGACCCAACTCTCCAAATGGATAAAGAACGAAGATGAAAATCCAAACTTTTGGACCGCACTACGACGATTTTCATCGGATTTTCGCATTGACGATGGGTTTTGGATGGACGCACTCCAAATTGCGTGGAGCTGTCTGTCCGTGAATGTTCAGCTTAGTGAAATAAATACAAATTAAGGGATAGAGGTAAAATACAATAATATTAACAAAAAACGAATGAAAAGGAACGAGGTGGAAGAAGAATCTGGTGGATGATATTAACAAAAAACGAATGAAAAGGAATGGGGAAGAAGCTTCCTCATTCCTTTTCAGATGGGTGATATTAACAGAAAACGAATGAAAAGGAACGAGGAGGAAGAAGAATCTGATGGATGATATTAACAAAAAACGAATGAAAAAGAAAGAGGAAGAAGAAGAATCTGATGGATGATCTTAACAAAAAGCAAATGAAAAGGAACGAGAAGGAAGAAGAATCTGATGGATGATATTAACTCTCTGAGCGTTTCACACGTATTTCTACGTCGACCTTGGACTATCCCATAAGCGGATAACACGCATTTCAACGTGTGGTCAGAGACACGCCGAAAGCGGTCAGCCCGGAAATATACGTCTCTTGTGAACTGTCTCTAAAGCGCGATAAACGTATTTTTCCGAATTTATTGATTAGCTGGGTAGGGTAGCGGTCGACACAATGAGTGCTGATAAGAATGTACTTACTGCAAATTAGAGATACCACAGGATCCAAGACACCACACCCCTTTGGCTTGGGGCATTTTAACGCTATCTGCATTGAGGTCTTCTTTCAGAAAGAAGGTCAGTTTTGGATTTTTTTTTCTAGTTGTGTGTGTCCGAATTTGGATTCTGTATAAGTTCGGTTTAATATTTGTCAGCCTGGATTGAAATTGTATTATGTTTCAAGTGTTTTCCCTGTAATACACTTATGTTATATAAGATTTTATTTCAATGCATCAATGTTTTAATCGAATTGTTAAGTAAAATAGATTTTGTTGCCCAATCTCTTTCAATACCCCAATCAAGCATAGAAACATTTGAGAAGCCGGGGGTGATAATAAAAGAGGGGGGTTGTTTATTTCGTTATATAACATTGAATTGAAAAAAAATAACTAAGGTTTAGGTGTGATTTTTTAAAACTATAGCAGTTTTTTTTTTCTAGATGAGTTTTCTATCTTACACTACTTAGAATTTCTTTTAAATTCATCAAAATGAAATAAATTCCGAAAAAAACAATTATTTTTTCAAATAATTATTATTCAATTTATTTTTTGCTCACTTTGAACAAACATTGAAACAAATGTTAAAGAAAAGGGATGAAAATTTTATTTTTTATGTTTTAAAATATTGTATTTTTGTTAGAGAAAATTTTGGTTTACATGGAAACGTAAAGCATAATATCAACTAAATTTAACGTTTCAGTGGTCTTAACAGATTTTTAGTTATCTTATTAAGAGTCTGATAACATCTGCAGTTTAAGTTTATTTCAATAGTCAGTGAAAATGTTTATTTCTTTTTTAAAATGTAAGAACACAAAACCATTTCTAAGAAAATATCAATGCTTACTTCAATGATACTGTATTTATGCACTAGTTCCTTGAGCGTTATAGTTTTGCTGATATGCATTCTTCATTAAGTGATCAAATCTAAATGTCTGAATTACATTGCTTTTGGTAGCTCTTATGCCAATTGCGAGCTGAATTTTAATAAATGCTATGAGACAAGAATCCACTAATATGTGTTACAAACCTATGATGCATCCCGACACGTTATTAACGAGTTTGAAGACAGTACTTCTAATAATAATAGTAGTCTCAGGCATTGAATTATTTCCAAACTCCACCGTCACATGCTAGACAGTGTGTTTTATCACAATATCTTGTGTGTGTGCTGTGATTTGTAAAGCATAATTTTTTTAAATAAAATTCTGATTTATATACAGGTTTTTATTTTCATTCTGAACTTTAATGAGACCCTTATTTATTTTCCAAGCTGTATGATATATTTGAATTAGATATATAATTTTATTTTTTAAGAAAAACAGTAAAGTGTAAGTTTTATGTTAGTTAAATTTCCTTTATATTTGGTATGAAAAGGCCCAAAAATGTTTTTGAATATCACACCGATAACGTCCAAGACATTTATAAATTGTGAAAAAGCACCTGATTAATTTCGAATAGGTGTTAAATTTTTCTCCTTATGCTTTGATTTTGCGAAGTTTGCAAAAAATTGTCTGTAGAAAAAAAAATTCAATAACACTTTACTTCGTAGCTAGCGCATTTTCGTAAAATTGATAGAAAAAAAGTTTGATCGTTTTTACTTTCTAGTACACGAAGTATACAAAGAGAAAGTATTATAATCGTCTATCGTAAATTTCAACACGAGATTTTGATTAATCTCCACGTTTTAGACCTCCCTGAGTCCGAAGAACACAATTTTGGAATTTTGTTTGTGAACACGGTAACTTAAAAACGGTTAAAGCTAGAAAGGCGAAATCTGGTGTATGGACTTTATACAAAATTAGTATATATCAATCAATTTTTGGATAAAGTCCGTAAACGCGAAATTTGTCTGTTAGGGTTCATATGAACACGATAACTCAAAACTCAATAGCTAGATAGATAAAATTTGGTACACAGTTTCAAAAATTAGGAATGTAAGCCCGTATTAAGTTTTGGACGAAATCCCTTGAAACGTTGACTGTCGGTCGGTTTCTGTAATCGCATGCTTGTGAACACTATAATTCCCAAACGCAACGACTTAGATAAATGAAATTTGGTATGTGGTCTTTTAACCTTAATTGCCCAATTTTCGTTTCAATCGGGTAAAAAAACTCTAATGCCCCTGAAACTCAATATGCCATTACTTTTCGATAAAAAAAAATTATAAATAAAGAATTAAATTTAATTTTGAAAAATTCGCGACTGGATGCTCTTCCTGGACTATAGCATCAAAGTTTCAAATTTCAGGTGAATTAAATTTCCGTTTATTATAATATAAGATAATCTCTTGCGTACTAAATAAAGGTTATATGAATAAGCTATTTCTTCCGACATTTAGTGCATTGGTTTTCTAAATGCAATCTTTAGTTTGAGGATTATTAATTCGCCCTCTTAAAAAGCATATATAACTAGTTTCAGTACAAAAGGCTTGAAGTATATTGCTTTATTTAAAACATTATTCAGGGGTTAAGAAGGTTATTTATAATCCTTCATGTGTATTAATTATTACTGGCTATTTTGGAATATAGATTATTATGTGACTATCTATATAATAAATGTTTATGTGCATACAAAACGGATTACGCCAGTTAAGCTCCGTTTCTATTTGTGATCGGCTCTTTTTTTTTACTTTTTGCTGAATACTAAATCAAGAAACAATATGAAAAGTTTTATAGTGCCATCAGAGATTAGTAAAATATATATAAATGGCATTGTAGTTAAACCTTAAAATTAAGGAAATAATTTTTACATTCGTTGACTAATATGCTGACGTGTAGACTGAAAATAAATTGAAATCAAGAATATAAAAAAGACAACTAATAATATGAAGTACAGCCAATATTTAAAATACAACTATTAATAAACATCAAATAAGTTGAAGTCACAGAGACATCTAAAGAATATCAACTTTCATGCAACTTCAATGATGTTCATATTTTTAGAAACTCACGACATGAAAAAAAAGTAATATAGCCTTCAATTTTTTGGCCCAACGGTCTGGCATTTGTCTAGTCTAACGGTGTTTATTTTTGTCATGGACACGGGCAATATGCAGAAAGAGGGCTCTCGAAGACATAAAGTGTAATTTTGTCACACGACAGGTGTTATCTCCGAAAGCAGTAAAACCTAGTTTGAATAGGTTAAAAGCTGAATAGAGCGGATTCTTGCGGTTAGTGCGCCCCTCCAAGGGAGTTGCTGACTGTCCACAGCTCAGAGGGGGGGAAGAGACTTGATCTGCTGCGCTTTTGGGAAAATCTTCTGTTGGGAGGACACTTTCAAAATAGATAAAGGTTCTACAGCCACTCGCTTTTCGAATCGCTTTAGAAAGAAGACCGAACCACTCAGAGGGTTAACAAAAAACGAATGAAAAGGAACGAGAAGGAAGAAGAATCTGATGGATGATATTAACAAAAAACGAATGAAAAAGAATGAGGAGGAAGACGAATCCGATGAATGATGTCATCAGAGGCCTCCATTCATGCAGATTCAAAATTATAATGGGTTACTGTCGAGAAAAAATGACTATAAGGTCTAAATTTGAATTTTCCTCTGAGACCTGAGCCCATTCCGGAACAAATTGGAATGAAAAACATTTATCCACATAGAACAAATTCAAAACAGTCTTTTAAACAAAAGGGTCTGAATAAAGGGTGTTTAAAATATCTTATTTTTTTGTTGTGGAATGAAAAAACGACTGTCAAAAGTGAACTTTGTGACTTTTGTGTTTGAAAGTGAGCTTAATGACGTCTGCAATTGCTAATGTCTAAAGTCATGTTAGTCTTTCCAAAAACCTTTAATAACTTCGTTCACATCATTCTCAGCAGTCCCTTTCCGACATCGTACTGTATACCACAAACTGTGTTTTTAAAATTCTGTCATATATATATTTCTGTAGTTATTATTGCAATTCCTGTCATCCGTCCATGATGTCAGAAACTGCATACGTGTTTTTTTAGATTTTTAGCCAACTAAACATGACCCCCAACGCCATATATCTTCTAAATTTACGTCTCGAAATCTGCTAACAGTCCTCTGAGTTTGTCGCCGCAATAACTGAGCAATCCATATAAATGAATTACTTGTTGATATTTCATATTTTTCTTATTAAATTTACATTAAAATTGATCATATTATATACTTTATTTTACCAGGGTCTTTCGTTGACGGTCTTCAAACAAATCAATTAAGCTTAAAACTATTTGACTCGAGTCAATAAAAATTCTAAAAGACAAACCATTTCCTACTCCTTCCTCAAACAAAACTCTTCACTCAAACAAAGTAAAAAGGATCCTCAAACATTAACCATGATGCATTCCTTACATTCTTAAAAATGATTCCTTCTCTCGGAACCAACCCATCTCAAAAGGCTCCCACTAAACCTAAAAGCAATAAATCAGTGTCAAAACTCAATACATTTCCAAGAAAGCATCCTAAATAACGCAATCTCGCGCAAAGTGGTTAATCTCATTGAGGCCCCACTCCAACCCGTGCACCATCGAAACAAAAGCCCTCATTGGAAAAAAATATCACTAAATCAATTAAAAAGAGTTACGTTAAAACTCTCCCAAGCAATTATAGAAGAAGAGAAAAAAGAGAGAGCTTCTAACTTGGAACTAACTTGGAAAGTAGAAGAGCTTAAGTTAGTCCAAAATGCAATTAATTTTGGAAGATTTTTCCTCCCTGGAAAAGCTCTTCCTTTTTTCGGGAAAGGATGGAAAATTCCAGGGCACGTAGCAAATCTCCCCCGATTTAAAGCTACGTGCCCACGTTGTCGTCGATGCATCAAACGCCGCATATTTTCCAGGATTATTTATTTATGTTCCCAACACATTACGGGCGTGTGGCTCTGTTCTTTGATGCATTATGGAAAACACGTTGCTCTCGACGTTCTTCTTCAGGGAACAAGGGGTGTAAGTCCATTCGATAGCCTGTAGCTGTTGTAGTAGTCAACAGAGTAGTAGTTAGAGCTTGTTTATTGACAGATTTTGACTTAAATACATTTCGTCGCTTAACAAGTAACATCGCCTATCTCAATGTTTTGAAATTTCAAAGAGATTGAAAGGATTGAATTTTTTTTACAGCCAATAACGAATATTTCTGGACTTTTTAACATCTGATATGAACATGACGCCGCATGCTCCCACCAGATGTGAAAAAATATTCAGAAATACTCGTTATTGCTTTGCGAAAAAGTCGGCTTTTTCTTCCTCTTTGAAATTTCAAAAAATTGAGAAAGGTCATGCTCCTTGTTAAGAGACGATTTGATCCTATCTGTCTCGAACAGAAGTGCCATTAAGCGGGGTTTACACGCGTCCAGTAATTAACCGCCAGTAAGTTGACGCATGCGCAGAATGAGAAAAAGACCGAAAAATGGAATGTAGCTGTTAAGTTCGGACAGAGACTCGCCGTGGCCTGGTTAGAACTTTTATGATTCTGCGCATGCGTCAACTTACTGGCGGTTAATTACTGGACGCGTGTAAACCCCGCTTTAGAGTTTGTCCGACGGCGGGCACCTTCTGCAAGACGGTGGGAACAGTCTGCCCGACGGGGAACAGTCTTCCCGGCGGGGAACAGTCTGCCCGACGGGGGACACAGTCTGCCCGACAGGGGGCACAGTTTGCCCGACGGGGCCACCGTCTCCCCGACGAGGGGACAAGGTCTGTCCGAAAGGGGGCATAACCTGCTGTACGGGGGGAGGGGTATAAAGGAATTAGTCTCAAATTTCCGCCAGATCTGTATTTATCTACTTGTTGGATACAACCTTGCATGAGGGGTTACGAATTTTTTCCCCGACGGGGGGGGGCCACAATATCCGCGACAGGGTGGGCTGTCCCCCGGTTCCCCTATTAGCGTCACCCCTGATCTCGAAGCTTTTCTTCCTGCATTTCTTTGCGTATACAGGTTTCTCGCCGGGTGTTATGATAGAATGGAGATTTTAGACCGATATTACTTGGAAATGTTATGTAGGAATCATAAAGCAACTGTCTACATTTCAGTCACATGACTGCTTTTAAGCTTTTCTTTGTGATCTGTCCGCGGTTCCCAAGTGGTAAAATCTCGGATTCGGATCCAAAGGGCTCAAAGTTCGAAACCCGTTTCCACTGAAGACCCAGGTTATGTGGTCCTAGTGTACGTTAAGTCTGACGACGTGTGTCAAACGCCCCCTGGTGTGGTACGGAAGTTTGGAGAGGGGGTGCGAACTCAAATGTCATCCTCGTCATCTGATAGAGGGTCAAATTACAAGGTCAGTCCTAAACTGGACCTCGCGTTGCTTCAAAACGGGGCGTTAATACAACTAAACTAAACTATAGATATTGCACTAAATGATCTTGCCTATGGGCTGGTGCACGTATATTATAAAAGTGGAGTGAATCCATGGGTAGATCTAATTAATCTGTAGATAGCTTAATTCCCGCGATGTATCCCAATGTTCTGGACAAATTTCGGTGTATTAGTCTTTCTTATGCTGCGAAGAATCGTATTAGATTAAAACATGATGACCGCGATTGTTAATTGTTATATTGTGCACCAACTTCGTAAACAATTCTATACACTTGCCAGTCTGGAATTGCCAATAGGAACCCAGGCCTCATTATCTGTGTCATATCTCTAGGGCAGCGGTGCCCAACCTATGGACCGCGGCCCACTTGTGGTTCGTGGATAGCTTATTAGTGGGTCGCGCAACACTAGTCACGAGTCAAAGTCAGAAGTAAAGAAAGTGAAAGTACCATCAAATGAAGACTCGTTAATTGAACTATCATGCGACCAGACTCTACAATCGTTTTTTAGAGCAATGTCATTGGTCCCGTTCCGGATAAATATTCGGCAACAGTTTTCAGCAGTTGCCAAATTTGCTCTGGACATTTGATGGGGTTCTCGACCACATATTTGCGTGAACGTGCTTTCACAGCTTTAGTGTTTTTTAAACACAATTGCAGAAACAAACTGAATGTAGAAAGTGCTCCATTGAGGTTTTTTATTTTGAATCTTGACCGCTTGTTTTTGAGTTTTCTTACATTCTGACAGCTAAGTAATAACAATAAAGTTTTTTTCATTTATAAACAATACATTTTTAACACTTTTACAGTAAACTCGACTAATTACTGATATATACGTGCATAATATGTACATGTATTTTATGTGTTTGTATTTTTTTACTTGCGTATTTAGTTAGTGGGCCTCAAAATATTTTTCACACAAAAGCTGGGCCGCATAACCAAAAAGTTTAGGAACCGTTGCTCTAGGGGATTTTATTTCAATTGTTGACGGGCAGAGAAATTAAAATTCCAACCTGAGTGTTTTCTTAGCTAGATTGTCTTCTTTTTTTTCTGGTATCATGCACTGACCTTTATCCACCCAGAACAAATAGTCACACTCCATTGTAAATGACACGGATCTGTTGCTTACCGGGTTAATTGAACACCGCTGCATGCCTCTGCGCATGGAACCGTGATGATTCCATGTCGTAAGGAATATGCAAACACGGTAGAGAAAGTAAGGAGTTCCCGTTTGAGGAGAAATGAGAAAATTAACCTAAATCCATAGAGGATAGTATGATCACTTTTGGGATATGAATAAACATGTGCAAGGCCAAAAGACAATTCTAGACTACGAAGCAAATGGATATTGTTTACAATAAGAAGTACAACAATTTTTAAAAACAGAATACAAAATACTAAACACAAAGTTTACACAAAAACATACAACTAAAGTAAGGGAAAGAAATTGGTTACCAAATCCTAAGCACTGGTTAAATAGAGTGAACAAATTTTTACTTGAGGCGTTTTGACTTTAATGCTTCACTTCCAATCGAGGCCGACGCCAATAGAAAATTAAAAATAATAAAAATAGTCAGAAAATTCATCCACGTAAGTAAAATAAATCTTCCCGTTTTAGTCCTTCCTGAGCCAGTAAAAACACGTTTGTCGAATTTGATATGCAATCTTCACCCGAAAATTGTCATTCTGTATTGAACTTTTGACCGGTCGGTAAATGGGAAGAGATTCAAAATGAATGCATGATTCTCGTCACTATACGATAAAGCTAAAAACAAATAGTGCACAAGTAATGCAAGAAATTCGAAGATTCAACACTCCCGCTAGCTTAAAATTGAATTTTTTTCTTTCATTTACATATAAACCAAATTTCAAAAGACCTGTCATACATAAAATAATGTATTAAAGTCCCATAAAATTAATAGAAGTCGTTTGGAACTAACGAAAAATATCGTCATAAAATCGACGACAAATCACGATGAAGGATATATAAAACGAACTGCCTTATAAAAGACATTTTCAGTTTATTAAGCCGTATGGCACTTTTGAAAAATCGCCATCGATTCTTGTAGAGTTTTCAAATAAAGTGCCACCCATCCGAGCGGACTGCAACAATCTGCAACAAAATCAATCCGTTCGTTACAGCAACAATTTATCGCCACGTCAAACCCATCATCTTCCCGTTCTTTGTCAGGATTAGCCCAGTGACAAATCGCTACAGATAGCTCCAGAATTTTCTTCCGACAGCTGTTTGCCGAGAGAAAAGAGACTCGAGCCGTCTGTATGAATCTTGATAGAAGCAGTTAGAGTTTGACACATGGACATCTCGGAGAAAGATGGCATTGTGTCATGTTTATAGCTGCTTTGACTTTTAATTGAATGATAGTTTTTGAATTACTAATATAATAGAGAAAAGAGAGACGTCTGTATGAGTCCTGATAGAAGTAGTTAGAGTTTGACACATGGACATCTTGGAGAAAGATGGCATTGTGGCATGTTTATAGCTGCTTTGACTTTTCATTGTATGATAGTTTTTGAATTACTAATATAATAGAGAGAAGAGAGACGTCTGTATGAGTCCTGATAGAAGTTGTTAGAGTTTGACGCATGGACTTCTCGGAGAAAGATGGCATTGTGGCATGTTTATAGCTGCTTTGCCTTTACATTGCATGATAGTTTTTGAATTACTAATATAATAGCCAGATCTGTCTCTCGGTAACTCTCAGACGTCAGCAACAATAAAACTCGCACCATAGCATTGCGAGACGTTAAACAGCATTATTTCATTGTTAGAGTACCTAAATTGCAGTCAATCTAAATTTAAAAGAGTAATTGTCGTTCTACTTTCAAATTTAATATCTCTAAAATAGTGAAATAAAATTTGCTATCGATTGATATAAAATTTATCTCGCTGTGATCAATAGTTCCCGAGAAATTTTAAATTATATTAATCTTATATTTCAAATTAATTTACGTTTTTTAATAGAAAGTAGTAAATCACATCAGTGGTATATCATGCGCGTGATATGGTTTGGTCGCCACGATGCAACTGATTATTTCTTGTAATCGTGATGATATAATTTGATAATGTTTTTGGCAACGTTAAAATTTACACGAAGACATCTGAAGTACAAGGAAAATTGTTAAACATCGAAAAATACTTCACACAGAATGTTGTTTACAAAGAGATTTTTTGAATACAGAAATTTGTAAATAATATGTAAATAAAAAAATACTTCCTGTCATAAAACATATGTTTCTTTTATTTGTTTTCAATCAATGTTAAACATTTCTCTCTCATATATATCTATTTAAACACGTCAAATTTGACGAGAAATCTCTCGAATGAAGAGGCAATTTGCACTCGTCATACCAAGACGGGTGATTTTCTAGTTTAAAAGAGTTTGCCGAATACTTTTCGATTTTAGAAACATGTTTTCGTTCGCAGGAGTTTTGTTGAGTTTGTGTACCTGGATTTATTAGCTGCTAACAAATATTATTTTATTTTTAACAGATGGCGATTTTTATGAATCTTATTTATTTCGTTTCAAATTAGCTAGCACACCAAATCTATATATATAAAAGAGAAAGTCGCTCATTGATCCATCAACAAATTTCCATAACCACTGGGACTAGAAACTTGAAATTTGGCAGGTGGTTGCTTCTTGGGTAGAAGGTGCTCAGTAAGAAAAGTGTTTTCGAAATTTTAATTCGAATTCATTTAATTAATAATTACCTTAAATTTTAACGCTTTTCCGCAATAACTACGAAGCGTATTATCGCACAAAAATCATTTTGACATCGTCTCAAAGTTTAAAAAATTAGCTTTTCAATGGCACCAATTCGAAAATGGGTGGTGGGGCAGACGACCCTTGATGACATAACTAGACGTCATAAGCTTTCATATGAAATAAAAATTGTCGAAATCCGTCGAGTGGTTGGGGGGCGAACTGTCTGAAAGTTTTACCATATTATTTTAAATATATAGATATTAAGCTAATAAGTATTCTGGTGGATACACGTTGCGGTCATGAAGTTGGAGTCGCCCATCTAATAGTTTTAAAAATCCGTCACCATCTAAACTTTCTGAGACCGTGATATCCATCAAAGCCATCAAATTTAAATTTGCCTCTGTAAATCAGGTTTTCATAGATTCAACCTATTTTTGCCTACTTCTTTCGTATTTTCGGTTTGAAACGTAGGACAAATCATAATTGAACATACGTGGTGTCTTGTAGCTTTGCTCCAGTAATTCCACTGTTTCCCAACAATAATTTTTTGTATTATCTCGAGTAAATAAGAACTATATATATGTGTGTGATATTTTAATTTTTTAACTTTCCTAAATAATCTTACCGACACCTCATTTTAAATACTTCTACTTTCATCATAATTAACGCACTTTCACAACTTTCTTTTCAAGTCACGAGTTTCTAAAGGGGAAATTCCCTCTTCTGGGTACTTAAGCGTTCTGCGCATTCATGTCTGCCCTTTTTCACGCCAGCATGTAAGCTTTCAACAACAACGCGCAGCTCGGGCATAAACTTCTGAATACTGGTCATGGAGCTACGTAAAAATTAAATACTTTACCTATGAAGAAATAACACGTAATGCCTGAATAAAAGAAGATTTAAGCAAAAATGGTCTCTTCTATGATCAAAATGGACTGTCTTTCACCTTTTTAAAGCCTGATCTTATATATATATATATAGAGAGAGAGAGAGAGTATAAATCGAAAAATGAAAGAGTATAAAATGTGAAATGAAAAAAACTATTTCTCTACGCTATCTATCTATCGTTTTCGCTCTTCCATTTAATCTTCATCGTTCACAACATACTACACTCCCCTGGCAACAGCCAAAGTTAAGCGCGAAAACTGACACTTGACACCCTGTTCACACCCCTTCAACGCCAGTCTGTAGCGTGACCCTCCGCTTACACTGCCACGTCAACATCCGTCCTTCTGGTACGTAAAATATTTTTTCTTACTTTTCTCTAATGTTATCACATCGTAATTCTGTTTTAATTATTCAAAACTCCTCTCTCTGTTTTTTTCTGGTTGGTTTGGCATTAGGGATGAAAATCAGTGTTTTAGGCCTTTCGGCATAACTGATTGCAAGAAAATGTCAAACTTTTATATTTAGCAATTCACAATAATTTCATCCCCTGAAGAAACGTTATTGTGCTTTTATTGCGTTTTTTTCATTTCACATTTTATACTCATTTTTCGATTTATACTCTATCTACCACAGCGCTTTTGAACTTGCAGCTTTTAGCGCATTCATTGTGTATGTGATATATTTATATATTTTTCCATCTGTTACTATTCGCATTTTTGTCTTTACTCGGATTTATTTTCAATTCGTTTTTTTCATATTCTTTCGAATTTGATATGAATGTTTGTTATTTATTTTATTGTTTTTCTATTATGTTTTGCCTCTTTTATATATATATACGATTACGATTCCCGTTCGAGGTTACTCATAATCATCCGGAGTCCAACCTGGATCTCCTACAGAAAACCAACGCAATGATGTTCATACCTCGACCCCAGCGGAACTGTTTCTCTCACTCTTCACTTCACTTCTTTGGCTGTCGTCAGGAACAGTTACGCGGAGGTTGGTGACATGATATGTGGTTCCCCAGCTCCAAATGCATTAAACTGTCAAATCATATCGATTAGAATCGTACTGTTGGTGAAACTGAGCCTAATTTTTAAAAAGAGCTTGCAAAAGTTTCGTTTTATGTTTTTTAAATATTGTTAAAGTGTTGTTAGTGGTTCTACAATATCTAGCGAAGTCCACGAGTAAGGACTTTTTATAAAGGGAAGTGTGACATCTTCCGCTGGTCAAAACCACCTTGGAGTATCTAAGTATCGCCTAAGGTAGAAATATGACTTAGATCCAGTATGTGGATATAGGTTAACTTCCTGGAAGACTTCCAGGGGAAACTGGCTCATATTTGTGTTTCGCTTGGAGGAGAACCAGAAAAATTCACAGCATCCAGCCCGCCCGCTGTTCTTCTGTTGGTCGAAGCACCTTTGGTACCACTTGATGTAGAAATAAGATTTAGCTCCGATATATGAAGGAAGGTTACATTCCTAAAGGATTTTCAGGGGAAACTTACCCACATTTGTGTTTCCCTTGGAAGAAAAACGCCCAGATGCCAACTCGACCGCAACGAGACATTCTTTGCTAAAGCACAAATCGATCTACCGCTCTTTGAATAGTGGTGGTTAATACCACAACCAGATGATAAAATCCATAACTTTCTTCTTACAATTCCTGTTACCCAGTCATGCCATGATAAAATCCATAACCTTCTTCCTCCACCGCTCTTTGAATAGTGGTGGTTAAGACCACAACCAGATGATAAAAT
>BGPR01000438.1:393705-407695 GCA_013235015.1 Araneus ventricosus | reverse complement strand
GAACATCATCACAAGTGCGTTAAAAAATCAAAAGTGCGTTAAACATAAATCTTCCTAAATCTATATCAGAAGCTTTTTAGATCCTTGAAGACAGGAGTGCAAAAATATTACGGACCCCTCTGCTGTTCCATGATTCGTTCTCAGATTATCGCCACATTACTGAAAGAATTTTTATGAATAGACTGGAGGATATACATTGGGCCAATGGTTTGATTTCCTTTAAAAATGTACGAAGAAACGTTGTTTTTCTATATGAAAAAAGAAAACCGGTTTATATATATATATATATATATAACGCTTTTTCCCATGTTATCTTGTGAACACGATAACTGGAGTAATTTTGACGTAAATTTAACCAACTTGGGATATGTTGTAAAGATAGTGAAAATCTCGGTCGAGTTCGTATATGGGCTATCCAGCTCAAAGGGGGTGGAAATGGTGGGGGGTGGAGATTTTCATTTTCCCATAATTCCTTTACAATTGAAAATAGAAAGAAAATTCAAATTAGGGGCGAATTATTGCCTTATCAAAACGAACAATTTTTGCATTTAAACTTTTTCGATAGCTACAATTGCTTAGAAGTTATGAGCTGAAAAGTGATTTTCCCACCCTTCCCCTCCTCTCCCCCTAACTTAAAATATGTTTTAACCTATGCATGTTACCCCTCGTTGGAAAGCTCTCGTCATTTGCAGTTTCTTCCACCCTCCTTCATTCTTGTAGCTCCAATACTTATGAGAATAGAGGGCAAAATGTTCTTTTCCTTATTATTAGTAGTAGAGAAGTATATGCATAACGCTTTGGCCCGTGTTATTTTGTAAACACGATAACTAGAGTAATTTTGATTAGATTTTAACTGGCGACGGATATGTTGTAAGGAGGGTGAAAATCTCGGCCGAGTTCGCAGATGGGCTAACCAGCTCAAAGGGGGTGGAAATGGTGGGGGACTGAAAATTTCATATTCCCATAATTCCCTTACGATTCAAGACAGAAAGAAAATTCAAATTAGGCGAATTATTGCCTTATCACAACAAACAACTTTTGTATTGAAACTTTTTTAATAGCCACAATTTCTTAGAAGTTATGAGCTAAAAAGCCATTTTCAATCCCCTCCCCAACTTATCATTTCCCCATAGCTCTGTTACGACTAAAGATAGAAAAAAAATTTCAATTAGGCGAATTATCACCTTATGATAACGAACAACTTTTATACTAAAAGTTTTTTGTCTGCTAGAATTGCTTATAAGTTATGAGCTGAAAAGCGATATTCAATACCCCCCCCCCCAAATTATCATTTCCCCATAGCTTCGTTAAGATTGAAGATAGAAAGAAAATGTCAATTAGGGCAATTATCACCATATCATAACAAACTACTTTTATATTGAAAGTTTTTTGACAGCAAGAATTATTTAGAAGTTATGAGTTCCATCAACCGCAATCACCTTCACTTTTTATACGGTATAATATATAATTAATTTATGACTAATTAATTTATAGTTAATATCTTTGTTAAATTTTGTTAATTATAACCGTTAATTGATATACCTGGCTTTGCTCCGGATTAAAATGTTTTCATGTTTAATATTTTTAATGTAAAAATTACTATTGTATAAATATTATAATACACAAATTACTTTTCTGATCTAAAACGCTTTTAATTAAAATGAGAATATCAATTGAACCAGACTATTTTGAAAAATATCCGTTTTCTTCATACCTTATTATTTGTTATATAGGTACTTCAAATTTTGTTAACAATTACTAAAGTCAATGAAAGGGTTTAATGAATATTTTGAAACAATTAAATTAACTATTTAATTATTCATTAATTTAAAGCGTGAAAATAAATCAATAGCTGGTCCCGATATAAATTGTTAAATCGTCTACTTTTAAAATTTTCTTTTAGCATTCTTCCTTCTGGAAACAGTTCTTCGTATTATTTTTGATCAACAAGAATATTGTTACGAATTCAGTTTAAAACTAATTTTGAAAAAAATATTAAAATGAGAGAAACATATTTATCGAAATGAAAGACATTGCGGAAAAACGCCTTGCTTAATTTTTAATTAAGTGAAATTTTAAGCATCTTTTAGGCTTTGAAAAGTTGAAGGTGACCTTTCTCTTTTCTTAAATAAAAAGTTTGAAAAGTTTGATTGAAATCAGTCCAGTGGTTTAGAAGGAGATGTGGAACATACATACATAGCCACAGTGACTTTTATTTAAATTAATATAATTATTAAATAATTATAAGATAAATATTGCTGGCATATAGTATAAGCCATAATAAAGGTTTTAGTGGAGTTTTGTAACAATTAATTTTTTAACTTTAATTAAGTAGATAGTTAATTTTAATTAATCAAATAATTTTAATAGTTAATTTGATAATAGGTTTTTTTGACAGAATACTTTAATTTGATATTTAACTAAACATGGCGGGACCATGATTTGTTTAATAAAATCAATATAAAGTAGCCAAAAATAAGAGTAATTAAATAAGAGTTCCCTTTATCCTTTTTGTTATTGAAAAATATCTGCTTAACTTTAAAATTGTTTGGGATTTTCTGCCTGAGTATTTGGTTTTAACCGTCCATGGAGATTTAAATTCGCTGTTCAAATTGGCTGCATTTATATCCTATGCTTTAAAAACACGTATTCAATTTGCCACTCACAATGTTTAATAATTTTTATTCTCTTATATGTTAAGAATTTAGTGACTATTATCTCTGTAACCAGGGATAAGAGATAATAGTAACCACTATTATCTCTTAACTCTCTAAATGAGCCCATTTTAGTAGTGTTTAAGTGTATCATGTCATGTGGTTTTACCATATGACAAAGTAATGTTCGCACAATTATATTATAACCTAGATTAAATAAATTAATTTTTAAATCTAGAGTCCTTCTTCATTCGTGCCAAGAGTCAATTTCTTGTTACTGTTTCAGATAGGCTGGCTTAATGTTATCTAGGAGATATTTGCACTGCTGAGATGTTTATTTCTTTATGATTCCTACCTGTTGAATGATTATGTGTTGAAATATAAAAAAATTGACCAATGTACTGACCGATAAATCTATCATAACTTTTTGGAATTAAAAATGGAATGATAAAACCTTGATATGGCAAAAAATCAAATGACATGAAAACACACAGAATCACAGCGTAGATACTGCAATGTGTAGAAACAATAAAGTCATTGGGTATGTCTGTATTGATCAATATGTAATATTTCATGACTTTTGTAACATTAACGTAAAGGAATCTACCTTTGCCTTCAAGCTTGCCGAAAAGGGATTTTTTTTTAGTTATAGCTGTGATAACTTGCACACAAATAAATATAATATGTCGAGCAATAAATTTTAGCTTCTATAAAATTATTTAATTATTTATTTTCTGATTTTGAATAGCATTACTATTGATTAAAGGTGGAATATTTTTGAATCCATTTTACTGGTATTTCGTAACTTTTACTTGAGCACAGATTAAGTTGGCTATCTTTGATATTTAAATAAAATTATACATTTCATATCAATATTGATAATGGAGAAGAATTATTTATCAAAAGTAAAACATCAAAAATTAATTTGGTAGATTTTAAAAAGTAGAAAATAGTACACAAAAGTATAAAAATAGAACTTGAAAAACAAATAAGATCGGTTTTATGCACAGGCATTTTGATTAAAGAAAGAAAATAGAGCAAAAGATAAAATAAAACAAATTGTATCAATTTCGCTTGTATTTCCCGAAATTTAAATTGGGTCACATTTCCGAGACAGCGGTGGCCTAGTGGTATGGTGTAGGCCTCGGAGTCGGTAGATTCCAAGTTCGAAACCCAATTCCACTGAAGATCCATCGTGTATTGGACCTGTTGCACGTTAACCCTTTTCGGCGCAAGGTATTAAATTTTTTGAAATATGATGAAAAAACATCATGAATGGGTTTAGTTTATTGTCTAGACATAAAATCTATAAAAAAAATTTTTTTTAAACCTTACTTCAGTCCGGGGGAGGGGTCATACCCCTCATATGAGAACCCCTTAGATACAGCCACCTTGATATACTCAAAAAATATTGTTGAATCTTACAGAAAATCACAAATTAAAACTTCAAGAATATTGGAGGAAACTTTTGGAGTTAATTTGCTAAAATTGTAAACGTCCAGAACTGAAAAAATTCTTATCTCTGAATTTCTCCAAACTTTATCTCTAATAATTCCTATTCCGAAACGAAATTTCATAAGGCTGCTATATACATCCTAAAAGGAGTACTATTAGCCCTATCCTAAACCTATTATATTACATTTATAGTTGAATTTAACGGTTGAGAAGCGAGTGATATTATGTATCCCATCAGCTGGCAAGGGGTTAAATCATACGTAAGGGACCAAACGAAAGTTTGGAGAGGGGGTGGCAATTCAAGTGTCGTCCTCGTCATCTAACCGTGGTTCAAAATTACGAGGTCCATCACAAAATAGCCCTCGTGTTGCTTCAAAATGGGACGTTAATATAAATGAACTAAACTAACTGAGTCCCATTTCCACTAAAAGTTAAAAAGGCTATATTTGGGTTGAAATTCTACCTGTATGAGCAAGATAGATAATAAAATAATAACAACTAGCAAAATTAAAACATCAAAAAATCATCTGTTAGATTAAAAACTATTTTTGGGATGCAAGAATTTAATTAAAAACCCCACTTTTCAAAAGCACCGGACGATGGTAACTACCAAAACTGCACCTCCCTACAAAAATCCTACCCAACCACCACCTCAGCTAACTCTCTTATCCAGGTCCCAGCTCTTAAATTACGAACTCATTAACAATCCTTGAGAACTTTCCGTCCATTCAAAGACCCCGTTAAGTAATATTCACTGCTTCGTTTACAAGAACACGATCGATAAATTGCGAGCGCTCGCTTCGGCTCTCTTCGGGACCCTACTTAAGCCGAAATCAAACGAAAGGACCCGAGCTTAAGTGGTTCTCTCCGAGAAAAGTCGAGGGAAAAAAAGCACGAAAGGGAAGTTCACCTGTAATTAATTAAAAGTTGAAAAGGTGCGAAGGAGACAAAGTGAGGAGATTTTCCCGGAGCGCTGCGAAGTGAGATGGATTATGTGGGGACTTAGGAAGTTAAAGGAAGGAAAAAGAGTTAGATGTGGCGATCGCATCAGCCATCCAATGAGTTGATTAATGGAGTTCTGGATGTTAAATGGTCGCTCTAGTTAAATGTGACAGATGCGAAATTGTACATGAGTCTGGTTATTATGTAGCAATCAAGATAAGTTAACCAAGAAATGTGTTCGAAAGAGTGGTCAGAAACGATTTTTCGCTTGATTATAAATAATGACCTGACAAATTTTAACGTCTCCTCTATTATAACGTCATTCAACTAATACACGTCACTTTAAAACTTTTGTGTGATTACGCACGAAATGGGGAGTTCTATTTAGTGTTTTCCTGAATTTAATCTTAATAGTAAAGTGTTATTAACTTCCTTGTATAAAAAGGATGCAAAGAGAAAGTATTGTGATCTTTAAAAAATCGATGTCGATATTTTGATGAATTCCGACGGTTTGAACATCCTTGAATTGAAAAGAATATATTTTTAGTTATATCCGTCTGTCGGTCGGGCGGTACGTGAACACGGCATTTCTTGGGCATTTTCTTGGTATCTTTGGTTTGATCTTGACGCCAAAATTGTAGATTCCTTAAAATTTTTGTAAAATTCACTATCTAGAAGTCTGTCTGTCTGCCTGCTTGCATGGGAACACAATAACTCAAACATGCAATGAACCAGACAGATGACATACAGTTTTATCACCAGAATTTTAGATCTTGGTTGATTGTCTCTCATTCATGTGCATGCAAACATAAATAACTTAAAAAGAGAACAATCTAGATAAATGAATTTTAATGTGTGCTCTTTACGCAAAAATTGCAGATCTATGTGTAATTTTGCACTATATTGGTGAAATTTGATAAGCTTTCATGGATGCCGCTGTGCTGCGGATTTGTAGCAGCTCTCTCTACGCATGATATTATCTTTGTTGTCACGAAGTTTAGTTTCCAAAACTGGCAACAAAAAGAGTTGTTTTGATAGAAACGATACGGAAGAATAAAGTTCGATGTTTGCTATTCTAAACGCCTTCTTTCTTTTGGATTTAAATATGACTAAATCGTTCCTGAAATATAATTTAATTTATTAATTCATCCCATGTTTTAACTACGCGTAAGCGCGCTACAAACTGGTGACCCGTGTGAATAGTTTCTTCTATTCGTCGAAATCATGGATGACGGCGAAACTTCTGTTTCGAACACAACCAGTAAAAAATTTGAAGCGAACAAGGTAAGCGTTAAAATTCCACTTTTTTGGGAAGAGAAACCTGAAATTTGGTTTTTCCAAGTTGAGGCACAGTTCTCAGTCGCTAATATTGTGTGCTCTGATCGCAGCCTTTAAGGTCCGATGGATCCTTTCAATTTTCCCATTACATTGTGGGTGATATGTTGTGGTTGTGCATACTTTAAATCCACAAATAACACCAATGTCTTTAAAGAGTTCAGATCTAAACTGACTACATTGATCAGTGATTACACGGTACGGCATTCCAAAAAGTGAAATCCAGTGATCATACAGATTAACGGAGCTCTTGAACTCAAGGTTCTTCACCTACCGGACATTGCTATTGCTGGAAAAAAGCAGTATAAATGTAATTACCTAACAAAAATGAGAAGTGCGCCATGCTATTTAAGCTTTCGTATAGAAAAACCTTCATTAAACTGTCATTTTTAATACCTTTGTAGTATGAGTTTTATTTCGAAATTTGCAATTTTGAGCTAAACAGCAGTTAATGTGATGAAAGATATTCTATTAGTTTTTCATCAAATAATATTAAAAGCATCGCAGATATTTTTTATGAAAAAGAAAACGACTTAATATAGAAAATTCCTGATACTTTTAGGAATTCCTAATACAAATTGCAATAATATCGCCAATATGTTTTGAGAAAAAGTAAACGACTCAATATAGGGAATTTCTAATACAAACAGGAAAAGTCAATTGAATAATTGAAAGCATTTAGTTGAAACTTTCAAAGCAATACACGAACGTTTAATTTTCAAAGTTGTGTTTCTAATGATCGTGGTGGTGAAATTGCATACGCAGATATAAGGCAATGAGTACTCTAAAGTAATTGAGAGCAGAAATTTTTCAGCAAATAACACTGGAAACAAGTAATTTAATCTTCAGCTCGCCATTTGGCACGAATGAAATTTTGTTTTGGGTACCGATAAGGATAGGGTAAACTAGATATTTCATCTTTTCGTCCAGTGTATTCGTTTATGCGTTTTATCAAGCATTATGGAGGTTCTAGTTGTGTTAGTGTTCCACAATCTGTTGATAGTTAGTTCTTTTTCATAAAGAAATTTATATTCCTCTCTAGTATATTATTAGTTTAATAATCGCTATGAGAAAATACTGGTGACGCAGAATATTCTTTCAAAAAATTTACCGGTTAAAAAAGTTATTTATAATCATAATGGTAACATGAATGAAGCACAATAAATTAATTATAAATTCATTACGTTTTATACATCTTGATACGCTATGCCATGTTTTGCACAAAATTCAAATCTCTGTTAAATATCTTTTTATATTATCAATGTTCAGCTTCCTGTTCTGTATATGGGGCACCGGTATATGGCTCAGCTGCCAAATGCACTCTTTTTTCGCACAAAATTCAAATATCTGTGAAATGTCTTTTTATTTTATCAATGTTCAGCTTCCTGTTTTGTAGATGGAGCATCAGTATATGGCTCAGCTGCCAAATGCACTCTAAAAATGTTAAACTCGATCCATCATCACGAAATTCGTATAGATCTTGGAGATTTAGAACCCCGTTTTCTTCTCTGCATGTCGTAAGCGGTGATCCATCTTATGACCCCATATACACCGACGGGTTGAAATATGGCTGTCACGTCGGCTCGGCTGTGGTCTTCCAAAATTTTACAACTGCAGACATAGTTATCCCCAGTGTCGGCTCGTCCATTAGGGCTACAGCACCCCCTGAAATTATTTTAAAAGTATGTATTTTAGTTTTGATTCTTATTTGCCTACTTTCCCACTCAGATAGTTCGATGAACATTGAAAATGGGGAGAAAGTAATAAAAACGAGAAAAGAAGACAGAAAATGAATCAACAAGTAAGACAGACATAGGTTGGAGCTGCAAAGCTGATTGCCCTCGAAAGTATCAAAATACGCCCACTGCACCCATCTGAGAGATGAATAGGGAGAAAAAAGCAATCCTTTCTCCCTTTGAATTTAGAATGGCCGGAGCTGCAGTGAGACGAGCTCTGGTTCACGCGGTGCCTACTACTGTTTAGGAACGGATTCGGAAACCCTCCGCGCTTTTACGCATGCGCCGGACGGAATTATTTTATCAAAATAGGGAGAAAGTGAAGAATGGAAGGGCAATGTTTACATTTTACTGGTGTGATCTAACAAAGAACTCCGGAAATGCGCTCATATGACTCATTGCCTGACACCCTTTTCCAGCGTAAAATCGTCCAAAAGTGATTGTCTCGGAATCCGTTGCTGAACAGTAAGAGAGAAAGGTGCTCTTTTTTGTTTCTCTTTTCGCTCCCATCAAAAGTTAATCTTCGCTTCCTCTTTTTCTGTTTTTCCTCTCGATTTCTCTCGTGTGTTGTTTACGGGTTTCTGTTTCGCTTCATGTTGACTGGATAGAAAAATATCTGATTTATCGAGTATTCGTTTTCTTGCGTTAGAAGGTCACTCTTCAAAAAGGGAATGTAGATAATTTTCTAAAATATTATTAAGATGAATATTTTTATAAGGAGGCATCAATCTCATTAACATTAGAGGTAACTAGAATGTTAACCCGTCCCGGCAAATGCCGTCCGGGAAGATTGCAGTCGCAACGACAGCACCCCAGTCAGCACAGAGGCACAGGCGCACCTAGTGCCACCTCCTTCTAGTCCGATACCGTGGCATTCCATTGAGCGGGACCAGAACCCCAGCCTGAACCCATACGTGTTGGTCTGGACCCCACGAGCACCACAGCAACCACCAACAAAAATCTAAAGCCACTCACCACCGACTGTCGATCATCAGCCCCGCCGGCGTTTTTATTTCAACAATACATAATACAAAATACAGTAATACAAAATAAATCAGTGGATCTTCCACTGTTACAAACAAAATAAATAAAGTAATAAAGGGAAACATCTACTAACTTTCAATCTCCATAACATTAGAGGTAAGAAAAAAATTAAAGTTGCAGATCTTTAAGACATCGTATTTTCACAGCTTCCGCTGAGAGAAAAATCGAATATAAAAATGCTGGTTGCATTATGCCGGAATAGAACATTCTTCGAACGTCTTCAAGTAGGAAAACCCAGTACCGTGCTAATGAAAATTTTTCCAGCACTACTTTTTTCTGAGACGCTGCTTATAGATCCTTCAAATTTTTACGACAATTTCGGCATTAATCAAATTTTTCGACGTAACTGCATATAACGTTGCAGTTTTTATACGCAAGCAGACATTCATCAAATCGACACATATTGTCGCCATTTTTCTGTTGCGAAACAATAAAATCTTTCCAGCCCAAATTGTATCACTGAAGCTCCAATTTACAAAACTCTTGCAGAATATAGCTGGAATAAGATGCTGCTGATCACAACCGTTTTTTTCTTCTCAGGATCATCGGAATCTCTGCAGGGGCAAGAACCGAAAAGGCCTAACGGCCCTCTGGCCCCGTAGATGCACCACTTTCTTTCACGTTCAGACAAGCCAATCTATCGTTACACAAAGGAATCTCTCCCAGCCTGGTGACGCTAAAAACCAGTTAACACACAAAAACTTCCGCCGTTCAAAATGGCGAGCATATAGTTCCGTCATATTAAATTAATTTACGATTTAATAAACTTGAAACATTAAAAGAAATTACATAAAAATTTAAAGTAATTAATAAGTAAGTTGATTACTAGAAAAATAAACATGAAAATTAAGATATTTAATAAAACTGTAAAAATTACCGTTGATAATTTAAAAGTTGCCAAAGATGTCACAAGATAGGAAAGAAACTTTGGTGACGAAAATTTAAATTATTTAAAAGTACCGGTAAAGCCGAAAAATGATGTAGTTGCATTTTTGCAATCTAACAACATCGTATACGAGAAAGTAATAAGAATAAATGCATAATGCAGACTGACTGCTTCATTTAATTAGGAAGCCAAAGAAAGCGGTACCCAACGGATTAAAGCGAGATTACTGGTAACTCTCCAAAAGATACAAATCAATAACAGTCAACACATTCATAATAAACTCGCTCTGCTAGCTAAATTCCTTTTCCTATTTTCCCGCAACATGCCACATCTGCATTCTGTTCTCCAGCCTTAATTACATATTCACCTCGACTCCCAGAATTCAATACCACACCTCAAGCGCGCACAAATCCCTAACACACACATCCGCATTCTTCTGACTGCATTATTTATTAATTTGCACCCGAGCAAGCCAACAAAAGCTTCGGCCCCCAAGTAGAAAATAAACAGGCCAACTTCTACAGCATAATCCCCGGCAAAGTAACTACAGTAGAAAACAGCAGCCCTCGAAGCTTACTGTAGGTAATGAAATCGGTCTTCTGGGGTAGGGGAACCGCCATAAATTCGTGCATCCGCCAAATGAGAAAAAATGAGACGTCCGCAACCACCGTGCTGATACATTATTCGGGCGGCTAATCTCAGCTGACCTATTCTTCCGGAAGTAGAAGGATTCGGGCCGGAAGAAACGTGCGAGGAATGCTTTTGCCGGGCATGATAAATAGGGAAAATGGCGGGTGAGGAATATTCAAAGAGTTTGGCGTTCTCGGCGGCAGATGCGTCAGTGATTCGAGGGTGGTTGTTTTCATCTGGTGGTTTTTATCGGTTAGTTTGGCCAGGGCAAATGGGTAAGTGGAGTTTACAATCTGAGCGCAATTGTGAAAAAGATGAATTTAAATAAATGTAAAAAATTATTTATTTAATTAACTTATTTAAAACTCCATTCTTCTTAACCCCTTGTCAGTCAATGACGTTTGTGACTCGTTCAACGAATTAATGAATTTTTCATAATTGATTCTGTAATTAAATCAAAACAGCAATTAGCTTAAAATGTAAAAAACAGTTGTCAGCACCAAAATATCTCGGGTTTATCCTGCGTTCTTTCATGTATTTAAATAACAATAAATGTCTAAAACAGGATGTGATATCCAATTAGGAGGTTAAATAAATTAAGTCAAAAGGTTAAAAACGGGGGTTTATTCAATAATGTACTGAAATGTAAAATTTCTGCTTGGATATCTACTTAAAATTCTCCACCATCTCTTCTAATATCAAGTGCACCAACCGAAATTCATTTATATCTTTGAATATTTTCTCTGCAATATGTCACAGTTGCCTCGGTTTCCAAACTGGTGGTTCACAGGTTCAAGACCCGATTCCGCTTGTATATTGGTCTGGTAAACATTGAAGAGGTCATCTTGAGTTAAATGCCCTCACGTTGGTGTGGCGTAGAAGTTTGGAGAATGGAGTGTCGGTCCAGGTGTCGTCCTCGTCAGCTGACCACAGTTCTAAATGACGTGATTGGTCTCAAAATAGCCCTTGTGTAGCTTGAAACTGTACGTTGATATACAGTAAAAGCTTAACTAACCGGCATGTTCGGGAAACGCCAATTTACGGATACCTGAAAAGTCCGGATGGTTGAGTGTGACGGGAAAAATGGAGGGGGTAGTAAATAGTAGCTTTTTTTTAAAGATTTTTTCGGCCAAATAATTTGTTTTTGTCATTTTGAAATGTACATTAAATACAATTTTTAAGAATACTGTTGTATCTTCCATAACATTGTATTTACAAAACATATGAAGATTTTACTTTAACATTGATGATAAAAAAAGTATGATCTGTAGCCGAATTTTCACCGTAAATCTATATAAGATTGTAAAAATATAAGCATATAAAAATAGCCGACGAAACTGAAAAATACTCTACTCGGCAAGCATAATAAAACTCTTTTAAGTGATCATAAACAAATCCCAGACTGAATATCAAAACTAATTATCTTTTAGAAGATTGCAAGGGTTATTGCGCAATACGCGCACCTTCAGGTCTCCCGCACGTTATATTGCGTAATCGGAATCAACATCTGCCGGTATTCAGGAAAGTAAATAAATAAAGGAAGAGACTTACCAATCTGAAGTAACCCCCCATTTTTTTTAACCCATTATGTCCCTTTACCTTTTTTCGGTTGTCTATTTCGTTTTCAGGTCTCATTCTTTGGTGAAAGGTGAGGACCGTTTATTTATTTATTATTATTATTTTTAGTTCTCACTTTTGCTTTTGAAACCCCCATAAAACAAGTTTGTGTATGTTACAGCACTGTATGTTGCTTTTCCCCCTTCTACTCCCCTCCGTGCAGAGCGGGCGTTGCATTCCAGAAATAAATTGTCCGCGTGAATGGAATGGCGCGGGTGCGTGCTAAATTTTGGCGCGGGGATGTAAAATTTTTAGAAAAACTCATTTTCTAATTTTTCCTGTTAGTTGAACTTTCCGGATACTTGAATGCCGGATAATCGAGAATTTACTGTAAAACTGACAAGGGGAGGGCATGACTTGGTAAATTCGGCTCGAGAGTAAAATTTAGGTTTAGCTAAATCTACATCTCGTTTTTATGCAGCACGAGGGAGATAATGGGATGACCCATAGTCAGATGACAACCACGACATTAAAGCCGACATCCCGTCTCCAAACTTCCGTGCCACAACAAGGATGGGACGCTAAACCTTCGTCAACAGATTTTGCCCCTTGACTGTGTTGCATCCTCTACTATCTTTTTATATCAGAGCTTACCAACCTGGGGTACGCGAAGGTTCTGTTGGGGGTACGCGAAATCTGAGTCGGTAATGGAGGACACAAGAAAACATGAGGGATTAAACAGGTTACTGAATTTTGTTCCCCAAATTCGTGTGAAAAGTAAAAGTTGTGCAAATCTAAAGCCTGCGCTCAAAATATGGAAAAAGAAAGATAAAGGAAACCTGGTAAATAAATGATGTATTGTCTTCACCAGCCCCGATTATGCATAAATTTCAAAGCCTTCGCAAAAGTTGTAGCTTCACTGGGCGCCACTGTTGTATGCTTTTTATTTTATTTTCTAGTTTAGACTTATTAATTAATCTTATTAATTCGAGTAATTTTACTCTTCAACTTAACTAAGCCCTTAACATTATTGTTATAAAACTTCTTTGCATTGATACATGGTTGGAGGGAGGCGTATGACAGTAGGAGTACGCGAAAATAAAAGGACAAATCAAGGGGTACGCGAGAGAAAAAAGGCTGGGAACCCCTGATTTAGATGACACCATCTGTTTTGAAAAGGTGTTGCGTTATTGATTCAACTAAGAGATCATGGAACACTTGAGATGGGGACTTGTCTTAAAATTGTTTGTGCTTCGCGAGTCTTTCTTTTCATATGTAAACAAACATTTTTCTTCGTTTTTATAATCTTCACATGTTTTTCGTCGATGTTAAAACACTGCATGTAACCCTTTTTTTCGTTCAATAAAAGTTTCTACGCACACTCATCCAAACTGTAAACCGGAGATTTTTTTCTCCGGAGTCAGGGGTGTGTCGTAGTCTAAAGGTATACACGGTTTCCACTTATATCCGTTACACCTCCCCCCCCTAACTTCTAAACGATGACAGCTTAGGTCATAAAGTTGGTGTCTAGGTATAGTATAAAGGCTATGCGCTACTCGATGAGACAACTTACAACGCCATCTATCGGCACATTTTGGAATTAGCGGCCCTATCTCGTAAATGGTAAAAGATACGAGAAAAAAGTCAATTAGAAAATTGTAGAGCACTCTCGATTTAGTACGAAAAGATACCTTGCGTACATTAATACTCAAAAAAGAATGTAAAAAATGAACATTTTTTTTATTGTGATT
>BGPR01000438.1:371542-393695 GCA_013235015.1 Araneus ventricosus | reverse complement strand
GTATACTCAAAACAGAATGCAAAAATGAACATTTATTTGATCAGATTTCGAAAATTGTCATGTCGCCAAGTGGAAGAACGAAACTGAGACACGTCTATGTCTTCTGGATCATTTATTAATGTTGCTTCATCTCCTCTCCAGAACAGAAGTATTGCTAGTGGCTCTCCCGTTAGCCAGACATTGCATTCTGAACTCATTCTCGCTTGCTCGTTTCACGACATAATTAATCAATCACAATAAAAAAAATGGCGTCCTTTTGCATTCTTTTTTGAGTATTAGCATGGCGCAGGTATCTTTCGTACTAAATCGAAATTGCTCTACATTTTCTAATTGACTTTTCTCATGTTTACCATTTGAGAAAAAGTCAATTAAACATTAATAAAGCTCTCGACCCCAATACAACCTACTACATCTCTCAAAAAAATGTAAATAATTTATTAATTTCACTAATCTCGTGGCTATGTGCACAATCAGTCTGTCTAGTAGTAACAGGCTTTCCTATTTATTAGGCAATTTTGGCTTTTTTTTTAACGATAACTCAAATGATCCAGAGAAAGCATAATATTATAAGTTCTTTGTTATTTTCAATCTGATCAATAAATGTTCATTTTGCATTTGAAATAATGTCATGATATCTTTTCGTGCTAAATCAGGAGATTATCCTGTATCTGGTGTTCGCTGCTCATGACTCTTTCACCGTTTGAAACGTCGAAAATACTCCAAGCTTAAAATTTAAAATAAACTATGTGACAGAGGAAAATGGGGTAAACTTATGTCTCAGTGCTCAGGTGCTTTCATTTCGTAAATTGTTTTTTTCTGCATACTCTTTCTCAGAATGACAGTTAAGCCTATTCGGCTCTTTATACACTATATTTCAAGCATCATTTATTGACATCTCTCCAAAGAAGAAACGCCTCCATCAGAAAGCGACAGAAAGAGCCAATTCGCGCACTGGATGGAAACCCTCATTGTCCGAGGAAATTCGAACTGCCTCGCACGTTCTTCGAAGACTGAAAAACCTCGGCCTTCATTTCAAACTGATAATGACACTGTTTTAATTCGCCTGAAATTCATTGAAACAATTAATGTACGCAAGGTATCTTTTCGTACTAAATCGAGAGTGCTCTATAACTTTCTAATTGATTTCCTTCTCGTATCTTTCACCGTTTACGAGATAGGGCCGCTAATTCCAAAATTTGCCGATAGAATCTCAAATACTATAAAATTTAAAATGGCTATATTGTTGGGAAAATGGTTAAAAAACTATATTATGAGTATTCAAATAGGTGCTTTCTTTTAGTTTCAATGAAGTTAATTTTTTTTCTGTACCTCCTCGCTATTGCACTTCTTTTCTGTGGAATAAATGAGACAAGGTAAATATTTCTTCAACTCTTTGCCACTGCCATGAGAAGTAACAAGAACATCATTTATTGAGAAAACAAATCCAGTTCAAACGCCATCTCTCCAAAGAAAGAAACACTACTCCATCCAAAGCCGTAGAAAGGAAAAATAATTCCTTTGCCCTTTGGACAAACCCTCGGGATCTGTCTCCGAGGAAATTCGAACTACCTCGCACGTTCTTCCAGAGACAGAAAAATGGAAGCCTTCGACTAGAGAATGTCTTGTGCAGAGCTGTTTTGTTCACCCTAGGGTATTCTTCTCTATTATTACCGGTAAACGTTTGCACTTGGCGCTCTATCTTAAAAGAATTTTCAGCTGCCTTATTTTAAGGGTAATTTTGGAATAAACCTCTAGGTTTGATGCTTAAGAATTGAACAGCAATTGTTATAGAAACGAGGAAATATTTAGACTTCCTATAGATAATATAGTATTTAATATATGAACGAGACTGTCTTAGTAAAAGACCTTTTGGACTCTTTCTCCATCATCCCACGCTGCTTGTCAGAGTATCATGCGAATATATTGCCAATACCGTTTGCTATCTTAATTATGAAGTTTTCTTTAAGAAGTCCCTTTGGCGATAATTTAATATCGTCATTCATCTCTATTAATGTATTGTAACAAAAATCGTTATGTGGGTGTATTGTGTACAAGTTCAATACGCAGGATAATGGATAATTAAGGTTTATTCACAAATATGCAGGAAAACACTTAGTACAGGTAACAGGAACAATAGATCTTGCACAGCTTAGAAACACAAAGAGACAACAATTCACAGGTAATAACAGTTCAGAACTTTCAGATTTAACAACCACCGGCTTTCTAATTCGCTTTGCAGACGAAACTCCAAAGTCGTTCCAGTGGATCTACAACACCCTGTGATCCGAGCTTGGCCTTTTTATACTCTCCCCGATAGGTCGTGACGTCGAGTGGAGCTTTCTCGTACATTCAAGCGTATTTTCTTTCCTAATAGAGATATCGAGAAAAGGGTCGCATTTTCTGGAGTCATCGATTTGACGCCAAGGTCGCCAAATTTGTCGCCAAGGTCAGAGGTCCAGGCCCGGCAATCCCATACTTACCCCTGTAAAACTCTCTTCCAAACATAAAACTAGTCAGGCAGGAAAGCGACATTAAATTTTTGTCACATAGATTTTTCAGGAAAAACCTGAATCTCGGCCCCCTAATAGAAATATCGAGAAAGTCATAGCATTTTCGGGTGTCTTCAATTTGTCGCCAAGGTCAGGGGACCCGGAACGACCGCTGCCCGTCATTCCATGCTTACCCCTGTAAAACTCCTTCCCCAACTATAAGACTAACGAGGCAGGAAAGCGACATTACATCTTAGTAACAATATTTCTTCTTTTCTTTCTCTCTCTCTCTCCTTCTCCTTCTTCTTTCATTTTAACGAACTAAGCACAGTATTTATTAGATGAGTTGCAGTGTGTTATGTAACTTCTGAAGCAAAAGCTCCAGATTGGAGATTATAGGCATAACGCCCAGGCTCTCCCTACAAACACTCCTACCAATGGCATAGTAAAAGACCTTAAGGCAGCTTATTTCATAATATACTCATTAAATAATGATTAAGATTTCGCATCTGAAATGACATTTGCTTCAACCAGTGGCGAATCCAGGATTCGGGTCTGGGGGGGGGGGCGCTGAGGTCATAAAAATTTTGTATCGTAGTGACGAATGTCAAACCTCATGGCTTATATAAACCAAAACACTTTAACTTTCCAGACTTTCCTCTCCTGCCAATAAGAATAATAAAGAACACTACAATATTTTCGATAATTTAATAAAAAATACAATGAAATAGCTGACCAAAAAATGTTTTCGACCGCGCCAACGCTACAAGTGCAAGTGGAATGACTAGAAAAGTAGGAAAATTTTCGAGCCTGTCAAGTCAGAAAGCGATGTTGTCACGGTTTTATTACTATTCTTTTAAAATGAAAATTAAGATCAAACAGTTGTAGTGATTTTAAATTAAATCAAGAATTTTGGTTTAGCTCTGGGGGGGCTGCAGCCCGACAGTCCCTCCCCTGGATTCGCCACTGGTTTCAACCATCATTCCAGTTATGTGTTTACTTATTCTAAAAGTGCAATTTTGAATGCGGACATTATTTTCCTGTGTTCCTAGATGGGAAATGGGTCTCGGTGACCTAGCGGTAAGGTCCCGGGTTCGGAACCGAACGGATCTAAGTTCGAAACTGGATTCCATTGAAGATCCGACGCGTTTGTGAGACCTATGTCCGCTAAATCCGACGTGGGTCAAATGTCCTCCCACTCGAAGACCTGGAATTCGACATAGAGATCGCCAAATTTTATCAAAATGCTAGAAAATCACCCGTCAAACCATGACGGGTGCAAATTGCCTCTTCATTCGAGAGATTTCCCGTCAAATTTGACGTGTTTAAATAGATATATGTGCCAGATAAATGTTTAACATTGATTGAAAACAAATAAAATAAACATATGTTTTATGACAGGAAATGTTTTTTATTTAACATATTATTTACATATTTCTTTATTCAAAAACCTCTTGGTATAAAAAATCTAGAAAATCTAGTAGATATAATACAGGTAGATAAAAAAACTAGCTTCAAAACAAAGCCTCTGCTTGTTGAACGTTGCCAAAAAATATTATCAAATTATATCATCACGATTGCAATAAATAATGGGATGTATCGTGGCGTCCAAACTATATCACGCGCATGATATACCACTGACGTGATTTACTACTTTCTATTGAAAAACGGAAATTAATTTGAAATATATGATTAATATAATTTAAAATATCTCGGGAACTATTGATCACAGCGAGATAAATTTTATATCAATCGATGGAAAATTTTATTTCACTATTTTAGAGCTATTAAAATTGAAATTAGAACGACAATTACTCTTTTAAATTTAAAATGACTGAAATGTAGGTTCTCTAACTATGAAATAAGGCTGTTTAACGTCTCGCAGTGCTATGGCGAGAGTTTTATTGTTGGTGACGTCAGAGCGTTACCGAGAGATCTGGGTTATTATATTAGTAATTCATTGTTTAACGGAGTACAATGTATCATTCCTGAAAAGTCATAGTTTCACTACCTTTTTATGAATGATTTTTTTAGAAAAAGTTAAACCACCCTGTCTTACCTCCAGGGGTGGCGCCAGAGGGGGGGCTGGGGCTCCAAGGCCCCCCCTGTCGAGGATGCTGTGCCCTCCATCGGAGAAAATTTTTGTACGTGGTATTCAACCGTAGTTGGTAAATAATAATCTGGCGAAAATTTGAGACCAATTTCATTACATTCGTCACCCCATACAGCAGGTCGTGCCCTCCTGTCTGGGACACCGTGCCACCCTGTCGGGCAAATCGGCCCCCCATCGGGCAAAGTCTAGCGCCATTCCTGCTTACTCCACTAGTGGGGTAAAACCGGGTGCACATATTAACTTTATGGGAAATTAGGAAAACTAGATTTTCATTGGAAAAGTAGCAAACAATTTTGTTTTATATGATTAATTTAAGGGTATTAGTTACAAATTTAACATGAAAAAGCAATTTACTTCCTCCGCGTCACTCCAGCTTTCGTGGGCCCAGCTAAAACAGTTTCTACATTGGATCTACCCTCCTCAAACCTAAGAAAGAAACTACATCATTACAACGTAAACAATCGATGTCTGATATATTTTCATCGGAAGAGTCATCAATACTATCTGGCTCGGTCTTGCGCCACTTGACGTACCCGGACTTACCCCGAGTGCAGAGCTTATAGAAAACGAAATAGAACCACGCAACTATTGGACTAAATCCTTATTGTTTGACAGGGTATAAACCCTTAGTAGACATATGATAAGCTAGACTAAATAGAGATTTTATAACTATATTGATTATAAAATAAGGATATTTTAAATACAAAAGAGCATTAGACAATTAACCTTTTAACGCAGATTCACCTACACCAGAGGTTGCCAACTTGTTGTACGCGTACCCTCAGGGGTCACCCGTCATGGTATGGCTTGTGCAAATTTCCTCTTCATTCGAGAGATTTTCCGTCAAATTTGACGTGTTTAAATAGATATATGTGCCAGATAAATGTTTAACATTGATTGAAAACAAATAAAATAGACAAATGGTTTATGACAGGAAATATTTTTTATTTAACATATTATTTACATATTTCTTTATTCAAAAACCTCTTGGTCTAAAAAATCTAGAAAATTTAGTAGATATAATCCAGGTAGATAAAAAAACTAGCTTCAAAACAAAGTCTCTGCTTGTCGAACGTTGCGAAGAACTAGTTGGGGTTACGCGAAATAAAAGTTGGTAATGGCGGAAACAAGAAAATATGAGGAATAAAAAAAAGTTACAGAATTTTGCTTCCCCTATGATTTTTGAATGGTTGATTATTACGGAGTGTAATTTTGAGCTGTCCTTATAAGTTAATGCGAATTTATTACAAGACTGATTTCATTTGTTTTGACGATGAATTAATACTATTGTAAAAATGCGATAAAATGTAAAATCAAAAACAAGTCCAGCAAATGTTATTAATTCGAGTTATTCGACTCTTAAACTAGCCTAAAGCCCTCAACATCATTGATAAAATTTTTTAGAATAGGTGGAGGGTTGGTGGTGGGTGAGGATATGATAGTAGGGGGTACTCGAAAATATAAATATTAATAAAGGGGTACGCGAGCGAATAAAGGTTCGGAACCCCTGGCCTACACAGATGCAGTGAATTCAACAGCAACAACACGGCCACTCTGGTCATTCCGTCTTCTTGAATAGTGGAATGTAATTCAGAATCTTTCCACAAGAGAAAGGATGGCGCCAGAATCAAGGTACCCGGGTTTACCCCACTCTCCCCTAAATGAACATCCCCATAATGAAACCGTATTTCAAGTTTTATCTATCCTGTTTGTTGAATTTTTGAACCACCCTGTTTACTTGCACACGGACGGACAGATAGATTTCATGTAGACGCATTTGTCCAAAATTTGACAGAAGTCTACAGTTTTGGAAAGAGACAGCATACAAAATTTAATCCTCCTCTTTCTTGCGTTTTTGTGTTATCGTCTTAACAGACAGAACGCCGCCCCATGCCCCCGTGCCTGATGCCATTACGGCAAGTCTTAACAGACAGAACGCCGCTCCATGCCCCCGTGCCTGATGCCATTACGGCAAGTCTTAACAGACATAACGCCGCCACTAAAGCCATTACAGCAACCGAACCGGTTGAGTGGGCATGGGACAGTCTTAACAGACAGGAAGACATTACATTACATTACACTTTTACAAATTTTGGTTTCACCTCCAGATTTTGGATTTTAAAAAATTATTTTCTGCTTATCAGTAAAATCTAATTAATCCTAAACATTTTAATTTTCATTACTTTTGTTTCCAATTTGGAGAATAGGAAGAATTTATCTTCGACAGAAAGGATTTGAAACATCAATGATGAATGAAACAGAAATTGGGATTCAACGATTGTATTTACCTTAAAGTTAACCTTTCACACATATGCTAGAAAATATAAGAATTTTTAACGTCTAAATGGATATTTATTAAAAAAATTTTAAAAAATGAAGATGGGCAAAATTAGAGGAAATCGTTAGAATAGTGTTCCATGAAAATGGATGTGGAAAATTTAGTTCCAAGCCCCAAAGCGGTTCCTGTTATCTGGTATTGGAAATAAAGGCAATCTTATATTCTCTTACTTAACTTCTAAATTCTTTTTTGGGAATGCTACCGACTACAATGCCTCTCATGACATGACTTCGGGAAAATTTCTGCAGATCTCCGATTATGGCGCCTAGAAACTATGTAAAACCAGCTTCGTAGAAAAGTTTGCCTATGTTATCTTGCGAATGCGATAAATACAGTAATTTTTATTGGATTTGAATCGACGAGGGATACGTGGTATGGATGATAAAAGTTTCGGCTGAGTTCATGTGTGGGCCATGCAGCTTAAGCGGGGGATTGAAATGGTGGTGGGGTTCACATTTCCATTTCTCCGTCAGTCAGTTATTATTAAAGACTATCTTCGTGGCCCGGCGTTGCACGGGCTATTTCGAATAATTTGATATTCCCTGACAGAGAGAAGTTAGGCCACGTGAGGCCTCGGGTTCCATATATTTTCATATGCCCGCCTCCGTTTCCTCAACAAATATTGTCACTTACTCACCCCAACAAATGTTACGAAGTTAAACACCTTAATACAAAAAAAGAAAGAAAAAATGCAAGAAAACGATTTTTTCCGATGTTAATAAATCCAAACACAGAAGCTCGCTAAAAAAGAAATACTAGGTTCCGTTAAATAAATAAAAAAAATGCAAGAAATCCGTATGTGATTTTTGCTGAGTATATGGCAGCACTTGACTTATATAACAGTACTTTACGAAATGAAATGAAACACCGTGAAACGAAAAAAAGCAAGAAAACTATTTTTCCGATGTTTATAAATCAAAACACGGAAGTTTGCTAAAAAGAAAAAAAACCTTTAATATAATTATTCAAACCAGCTTTCGTTATATAAATAAAAAAATGCAACAGTAAATATGAAAACTAATAATGGGGGAAAAAAGAATCCGCCGTTAATGAATTCACCATGCTGCCACTAGATGACAGCGCTGTGAATTCATTCATTATGACGTTTTTAATGGATATCTTTTTAAATAATTATAATTTCAGAATTTCAATGAACAAAATGGATTCTTTGGATTATTTCCCATCTTTTGGTACTTTCGGCTCGTTTCAGCATTCAGTGGTCCGTGAGAAGATAACCGAACATAGATAGATGCATACATAGATATATACCTTTGTTTACATTCGGGTTTTAATAGGATAGACAGAAAGACAATTTAAATTAGACAAATTATCACGTCATCTTACCGAACAACTTTTGAAGTTTAAGGTTTTAGATAGCTGCAATACTTTAAAAGTTAGACGTTGAGAAGTGATTTTCAACTCTTAAATTCGATTTTTTTTTTAACGTGAATTTCTGACACTTCGTTGGAACTCTCTCTCTTCAGTTACCTTTTCCACCATCTTCTCTCATCCTCTAGTTCCAAACCTTATGAAATAAGAGGTGAAAATGGTGGAGGGGTTGGAATTTTCTTTTCTTTATACCTCCGGACAAAAGGAATCCATTTTTGCTTTCCAGCTTGTCGACAAGAATTTTTTCTTTGGAATATAGACAAGGTAAATATTTCTCCACTACCAGAAGGAGTAGCAATAATATCATTTATTAAGAAAACAAATCCAGTTCAAACGCCATTACTTCACAAAGAAATACTACTCTGTCCAAACCCTTAAAAAGGAAAACTAATTCCTTTGCCAGTTGGACAAACTCTTGAGATCTGTCTCTGAGGAAATTCGAACTACCTCTCACGTTCTTTCAGAGACAAAAAATGGGAGCTTTCAAGTAAAGAACGTCTTGTCTTCGGGGACATTTTTCGCTGCTATTATTTGTAAATGTAGCAAATGCTACTCAATGCATTGGTAAATACTACTCAAAACTATATCTTGGAAGAATTTTCATCTTTCGAGTTTGTAATTTTCGAACCGAATTGCACGTTTAACGAAGTTGTGATTATTACAATACTAAAATGTTTTAAGGATACAGTGAGTAAAACAAACTAGTTTTTAACTTCAATCGTTAGTCATTATGTTGAATATTTTCATAATTTCGTCACATCGTTCTCGTATTTAAAAATTCATCGAAACATCGCTGTTCAGAATTGCGAGATTCATCTCAAATTAGCCTTCGTATTCTTCGTTGCCTTCTTCGCTGTGAAGCTCATTTACTAATTAATGTATCAAGTGACCAGATTTTCTGTTTTACAACCCGGGGCCCTATACATAAGGAGGATGGTTTCAAACCAGGCAAAATCTCGAAGATCGCAATATCCGGGATGGTTTGGAACGTCTGGTTGTTTCAGGTTACTAATATAATAGCCCACATCTGTCTCTCACTGATCCGGTAACGCTCTGACGTCACCAACAATAAAATTCGTGCCATAGCACTGCGAGACGTTAAACAGCATTATTTCATTGCTAGAGCACATAAATTTCAGTAATTTAAAATTTTAAAAAGTAATTGTCGTTCTAATTTCAAATTTAATAGATCTAAAATAGTGAAATAAAATTTTCTGTCGATTGATATAAAATTTATCTCGCTATAATCAATAGTTCCCGAGAAATTTTAAATTATATTAATCATGTACTTCAAATTAATTTCCGTTTTTTAATAGAAAGTAGTAAATCACGTCAGTGGTATATCATGCGCGTGACATAGTTTGGACGCCATGTTGCATCTGATTATTTATTGCAATCGTGATGATATAATTTGATAGTATTTTTTGGCAATGTTAAAATTTACACAAAGACATCTGAAGTACGAGGAAAATTGGTAAACAACGAAAAATATTTCACACTGAATGTTGTTTACCAAAAGGGTTTTTGAATAAAGAAATATGTAAATAAAAAAAAATTTCCTGTCATAAAACATATGTTTATTTCATTTGTTTTCAATCAATGTTAAACATTTCTCTCGCATATATATCTGTTTAAACACATCAAATTTGAAGCGAAATCTCTCGAATGAAGAGGCAATTTGCACCCGTCATACCATGACGGGTGATTTTCTAGTTGATATTATTATTAGCGTGAGTCTACATATATAAAACGGAAATGGATATTGAAAGGGATTTTGATACTGAACTGATATTAGGCACTAAAATAGGATTACTACATATTTTATGTTTAGAAAAAGTTTTGAAGAAGAATTTTTCTGAAACTTTTTTTTAATTAAATCATACTAGTCTTTTTAATTTAAGTTCATCTGTTTTAATATAAACTACTCACTTATAAGTAAATAGAAGATCGTTCGGGACATTTGATTAATAAAATATTCGAACAAATCTGGAACCAAAGAATAAAACTCAGAACTGAATCAGCTAATCCAAGATATCTGGTAATTTAAATTTTTGAGAAAACAAGTCTCAAATCAAAGTAAGAGAATCTATCAAATAAAAGTAATTGTGTTTACCGATATCTTTATTTTTAGATTTAAATTCAGGTATTACCTATAAAATACTAAATTTTAAATATCTGCGCAGTTTATTTTATCTATCGCTGAATAGAAGACATAGATTCTTCGTCTTCATTCTTTTTCTATCTGTTTGCGGATTCTATTCCATCATCATTAAATCATCGCCTACAACACCATCTTCAAATTTTGCGCTCAAAAAAGGTGTAAATTTACCTCTATGTAGGAAAATTTAAAAAGTACTCTAAGAATGAAAGCCAAGCTATGCAACAAAGCTGTACATTTCTTGCATTTGTTCAATGTTTATCAATCGAACTGATCACTCAAAAGCTTTCATTGAAATTCACGGATGCATAGAATCTCACGCGTACTCAGTAGAAAAAGGCAAAAGAAATTTATTCTTTATCAGAAAGATGGCAGCAGGCCGCTACCAACAACACAAAGAAAGTTGAAAAAAATTCACCTGCGGCTTTTCGAACGCAATTTTTTTACTTATTTATTCGCCGTAATCTACCGTATTTCTATCCCTCTAGAGATGCAAACTTTCTAAGATGCTACAACTACTTATGGAAATTTGCGGCTCACGATAGACAGCGAATCCTTTGTACATCTTACCATTTCATTCGTACCACATAAAATCCTTCTTTTTTCCACCTCGTAGCCATTTTCTTTTTTCTGTTCATCGCTTCGTATACGAACACGAACACCATTGAACGAGAAACTCGAAAAAGTTCACTTCTTTTCCTTTTTTCCCGCTCTCTTTTTCCGTTGTTGGCGTTGTTTCCGCTTCTAGTAATAAAAGAGATTGTCTGGAAAAAGACACGAGGCAAAGTTGGATTCTTTAAGCTCTGGGGCAACCGCGGTAAATTTTAATTCATTGGAGTTGAAGTTTCGAATGTTGTAGAAGTTCCGCTTCTTCGAATGATGTTTGTTTTTTGTAATTTTCATCGAACATGAACCTTTCCTCCCATCGGGTTATGTGAAGAAACTTCTTTCGAAATTCAAACTTACTCTTTCTACCCAACCATACATACTGCACAGTTTCTTTTTTAAGAAACTCAAGTTAATTTGGCTAATCTAAACGTGCTGAAACTAACTGGTCCAATTGTGATATGAAAAGTTTAGTTCATGCTTTTCATTTGGTAAATGTGATTATATATTTATTATTTTTAAATAAACTCCTTATGTAAATTTTTAAAAGAATTTTATATAAATTTTTCAGAAACTGTTCAGCAATGGATTCCGAGACTACCACTTTTGGACGATTTTACACCGGAAAGAGGTGTCAAGCAATGAGTCATATGAGCGCATTTCCGGAGTTTTTTGTTAGATCACGCTCAGTAAAATGTAAACACCACCCTTCCATTCTTCTCTTTCCCCCTATTTTGATGCAAATAACTCCGCCCGGCGCATGCGCAAAAGCGCGGAGGGTTTCCGAATCTGTTGCTAAACAATACTTGAAAACGGTTTGGTGTGAAAAAAAGGATAATTAATAAATAAATAAAAACTGGAACCTTTGATAATTTTTCGTAAAATAAAATAAGCCCAAACTGTACACATACTAACTACTACAAAACTATGTAAACAAAATTATACATCACAAGTAAAATAAATTAACCCCATTAGTCTGAAACATTTTCAACAACATTTGAAACTAAAACCAAACCTTTTTTTCTGCTAAAAAAAATTGTTTTTAATATGAAAGAACTGAACTTCCTGTTCCAGTTCAAATTAGATTCTTTCCTGTTAAATCTGCAAATAATACGAATAAACAGCCATTTAAAACAACATTTTTATCTTAAAGAATTCTTTTCATCTGCATCTGTACATTGTTTCTCACATCAGCGTTCCACATAAAAAAGTAAAGCACCATGATTCTTCCAATTTTTCAGATGCAGATGCGATCCATTCGCTTTGACAAATGACTACAACCTTCGTCGAATGGTTGTTCGTGTTCTAATAAAAATAAGTAATTCGTGATATTGAAGACAGTTCATTTTAAAACCATCCATTTCCATGAGCAAACGATTTAGAACGACGACGATTACCGTCGTCTTTGCTTCATATGGATAAAAAAAAAATGCGCCAAACGATGTTGAGACATTTATCTCTAAATGATCGAGAGATTTATTCGTCTGTTCAATACAAAAATAAAAGACCGAGAAAAGCAATGATGTAAAAGCCTAGCGATTATTTCCAAAATAATCATTTTCGGAAAGTTTGGAATAAGTATTAGTTGTGGCATTCGATAAATTACATTAAAATGCTACGGAATATATAAATTTGTTCAGTTGGAGGGTTGTTTGAATAAATAAACGAAATGATTCCTGCTTTGAAACCAGCAGTTGCAAGCCTCCGAGCTATTTGAAAGCTTAATTTACATTCTGTATTACAATCCATCGGATTTGAATGGATATCAGAAGCTCGTATGCACAGTTCCTTTCATTACGATTCTTATTATTTACTAACCAGTCTTAGAAGTTTGTTAAATTTGAAAGATTCTGCCATCTTGTTTATTTACGCATAATTTTATGCACTACATAATAAGTCAGATAGAACTCAATGAATATTTAAATGAACTTCCTGCTTAGTATAACTATATAATAAAACAATAATCGTGTTATATCAAATTCAACATCCTAATATCAATATTTAAAGCAAATAAAAGTAATTGGATAAATAATTTTCTATGCATTAGTGCCATAATCACAAAAATGAATCTTGCTCAGAATATTTTGCATATCCTTTAGAACATAAAATTAAATCAATACTTTGGCTTCAGATAATTGCAAATTCTTTTCTGTTAATTTTGACTGTAAGTCGTTGATGTATTTGATGCTGAAGATAATTTTCGCACATATAAATTAATTTACTAGTCAAAATTAAGCTTCGATTGATAAATAGCCACGGTTGTGACGACCAACGTGACGACATTTGGCAATCTCTCACCGAAAGTTGTCATGTTCGTCGGCACAACTGTGGCTATCTATCAACAGAAAGCTTAATTTTGACTAGTAATTAATTTTCGCACAGATAAATTACTCTTCAGCATCAAACTTCTCACTGAACTGGTCTAAAATCTTCCATTGATTTCCCAATAATTAAGATCATTGTGAAGTTACAAACTGCATATTCTAGAAATATTCCTATTCGAAAGTTAAAAGTGATTAACGAAAACTTTGGCATCATCTGGAAATTGAAAAATGTGTTGTGAACTATGGGCGAGGTTAATAGGTGATTTTGCGAAAATTATTTGATGTTTTTTGTTAACTAAAACTATACTTTTTCATAACGATCGACTATATTTTCATAATTATAATGAGACATTGGTTAGAGTATCCGTTTCTTTGTTCATGGTTTCTTCAATATCACAGGCTTCTTGCTTGTGATCAGCCCATTAGCAAACCTTCCAGTTCGCAAAGAACTAACCAAGGTGTGTAAAAAGTCTTTAATTAAACTTGAAAATATTCAGATACACACATATTGTTCATTTTTGTGTAGAAACATGTGATTCTAAACGCAATGCACGACCTCTAGAGAGGTATTGGGACACGAGCAAAAGGCCATATCTCAGTCTGATTTTCTGGCCTGGGCCTGCTTCACAGCGGAAACTAATTTTTAAGTGAAGTGGTGAATGGACATAACTGTCATATAGAAGAATTTGAAAACCTACGCGCAGCAAAACACACAACGTGGTATAAAATAACAATTCAATAAGAATATCCGAATCTGTCGGATATTCTTAAAGGGAATGTCCATTGTGTTATGTTCCTGGAGACATTCGACGTAACATGGTGTTCTTTTCTTTTCGGCCTTCTAGCTATCCTGTATTGCGAGTAAGGCATGTTCCTATGCATGCACTGGTATAAAGTTCTTTTCTTATTTTGAATTTTCTATTTGTCCGTCATTCTGAAACATTTAAATGGATCATATAATTTTTACGGCCAATACCAAGAAATATCGTTAAAAATCAAATAATGAGTGAGACAATCAGGGACGTGGCAAAGTGGGGGTGTGACACCCCCACCAGATTTTTCCAATATCGGCATTTTGATCAGGTCTGTCGGCAAATTTTGGAAAATAGAATCGAACGTAATATTTCATTCTGTGCATCGACGATAATTGGACAAACCATATGACTGCAATGGTATCAAAACAACATGATTTTTTTCCAAGACGGCATTTTTGAGAAATATTTTATCAACATTTAGTTGGAAACATTTTATTTTTCGTAATAAGAATTTTGCTGATTGAGAAATTCGCAAAACTATGTTTGCTGCTTCTGTCTTGCGTAAAAGCGTCGCTAAAATTAACTTTTTGACATAGATACAAAAATAGCATATTCTTGTATCAATGAAGAATCAGCTCTTATCGTTAATTTCAATGTCTGTTGATTTTCCAGAGTCGGCATGATACGTCATATTACATAATCAATACGATTAGTCGGCAAAATATCATGATTCAAAAAACAAATAATTTTATGGAAGTCAATTGCATGAAAAATCATTATTTTAGGTAGAAACATATACCAACTGAAAAAATAAGTTGAGAATAATTTTTAAATATATTCTTCATCATTTTCAATGAACAAATACTGTTTTAATTTCTTATAGACTATAACCATTTTTCGAATTGTGTATGTTAAGCTTTTTACACCAAAATAAGAAAATCAGAACGAAATTTAGGTTAATAAAATTGGACTTCGTTTATAACAGAACTAACGAGACATTACAATTTAACACACGTTATTTCCAGGAAGGACATTTTCATTGCATTAATAACTTGTGTGCAATATGTAATGCCTCGCAGCGAGCATGTTTTAGGTTAATAAAATTGGACTTCGTTTATAACAGAACTAACGAGACATTACAATTTAACACAAGCTATTTCCAGGAAGGACATTTTCATTGCATTAATAACTTGTGTGCAATATGTAATGCCTCGCAGCGAGCATGTTTTAGGTTAATAAAATTGGACTTCGTTTATAACAGAACTAACGAGACATTACAATTTAACACACGTTATTTCCAAGAAGGACATTTTCATTGCATTAATAACTTGTGTGTAATATGTAATGTCTCGCAGCGAGCATGTTTTTGGTTAATAAAATTGGACTTCGTTTATAACAGAACTAACGAGACATTACAAATTCAACACACGTTATTTCCATGAAGGACATTTTCATTGCATTAATAACTTGTGTGTAATATGTAATGTCTCGCAGCGAGCATGTTTTTGGTTAATAAAATTGGACTTCGTTTATAATAGAACTAACGAGACATTACATATTCAACACAAGCTATTTCCATGAAGGACATTTTCATTGCATTAATAATGGAGGATAGTTCAGAGGGTAAATAAGAGCAGTGGACTGTTAATTAAATAAATTTATTGTAAACAAAAACATGAACGATCAGGGTACAATTTAAATAAATTCTTAAGTAGTAACATTTAACAGGAGGCGATTCTCATTCCCAAGGGGGAATACGACAAAAGGGTCCGTTCGCTTAGGCGATCCGAACGAGAATGAACTCCAGTCAACTTCGCTCCCCCAAGGACACGAAAGGGGACAGCTAAAGTTCATTCAACTCTGCACCCTCAATGGCGCGAAACTCCGTGGCGAATGGAAGGACGCGTAGGCGTCAACATCCCGGCCGACGTTGAAATAAACATATTTCAAAAAAAGCATTCTACAATAAACAGTAATTCTTATAGCATAAAAATAACATTTGCACATTAAACAATATTAAAATAATAAGTTCAATCATCAGCAATATTCAAATGAAACATGAAACACAATTCATATCCAACTAATAAAAAAGAAGAAAGAAATTTTTTAAAAGGAACATTTCAATATTATAGTATTAAATAGTGAATATTATACACACAATAGTTTACATAAATGCACATTTCAAGAGAACAGTTTAATGAGTATATAGTGGCATTTTTTTTTTTTACCTTTCAATTGGAAGTACACACAATCTGGAAACAGATCTCTTGAATATTCCTGTCTTTGTTTTAATATCAACTACCCGTATAATATTATCTTTCCCAGGATAGAGTTTAACTATGCGACCTAAGGGCCAATTAGATACAGGAACATCGTCTTCTTTAATTAAGACCATATCACCTATTTTAATGTTGTCCTTTTTGAACATCCATTTGTGACGTTGCTGCAAGTTATTTAAATAATTTTTACTCCAATGTTTCCAAATTGTTTGAACTTTCTTAGTTAATAATTGCCACCTATTAAGACGATTATCATTTAATTCTACCATCAAAGGTTCGGGAATAGCCGTAATGGGCCGACCAATTAAAAAATGACCAGGAGTCAAGATTTCTAGATCTTCCACTTCAGAGGAAAGTGGTGTAAGGGGTCGAGAATTGAGTAATCCTTCAATTTGGATTAAGATTGTTAGAAATTCCTCATAAGTGAGACAAGTATTACTTACAACTCGTTTAAAGTAGAATTTAAATGCTTTAACACCAACTTCCCAAAGACCACCGTGATGAGGTGCTCTGGGGGGAATGTGGATCCAGGTTATTTCTTCTTCAGATAGAAAGTTTTGAAATAAAGCGTCTTGTTGCTCCATTAATTTAAAAAGACGATTGATTTCATTTTTCGTTCCTACAAAATTCGTAGCATTATCCGAAAGTATTTTTCTACACTTACCTCTCCTAGCCATAAATCGTTTTAAAGCTGCAATGAGAGCTTCAGAAGAGAGATCAGATACTAATTCAAGATGAATGGCTTTCGTAGAGAGACATATAATGATGCAAACATATATTTTAGTAGGAGGATCCCTCTTGCGTAACTTAGTTTTGATATAGAATGGCCCAGCAAAATCTATGCCAACAGAGTTAAATACAAAATTAGGATTAACTCTGTCCTCAGGTAAGTCTCCCATCTTTTGACTGCTTATTTTAGGATTAGCTTTGAAGCAAGTTACACAACTGTGCACAATCTTTCTGCATAGATTTCGCCCATTTAATGGCCAAAATTTCTGCCTAATATTATACAACAATGCTTGAGACCCTGAATGAAATTGAATTTTATGGTAATACTGAATTATCATATCGGTAACCTTATGCTTGGCAGGCAATAGTATGGGATGTTTACTGTTGTAGGGAAGAATTGAGTTCCTTAACCTACCACCTACCCTCAGGATTCCTTGTGAATCAAGAAAAGGAGAAAGACTCTTTAACCTAGAATTGGGAGTCACATTACCACACTGTTCAAGGCTGTGAATTTCATTGTCAAAGGTTCTTGCCTGCACTTCTCTCAAAATATAAATTTCAGCGTTTTGCCGTTCTGTTTTACTTGGAGCTCCACATTCCTTTGAGTTCTTTTTACATTTATTTATAAATCTGAAAATCAAACTTATGATACGTATTAATTTTTGAAAATTATTGGAAATACAAATTACATCATCAAATAAAGCAGAAGTTTTCACAGTTAAACACACTAAGTCCTTAGATTTGAATTCTGATAAATAATTTTTATCAGACTGGTTTAGTTCAGTTTCAGAGTTCAAGGAATTGAAAGAATCAGGTCCCTGAAACCAAAATTGGTTATTTGCAAGAAACTGGGCATCTATTCCTCTAGAAAGGAGGTCTGCCGGATTATTTTTAGAAGTTATGTGAGACCAATGATACTCCTTAGTAAGCTCTTGTATCTGAGCTACTCTATTACTCACAAAGGTTTTTAAAAGATGAGGAGGAGTATCAATCCACGATAAGGCTATAGTGGAATCAGTTCGGAGAAGGACTTGATCTATTTTTAATTTCAGTGCATTAAGCACTTTTCTTGTGAGCTGGGCTAGCAGTAGACAAGCTGCTAACTCCAATCTCGGTATGGTGACACTTTTAATGGGTGCCACTCTAGATTTACTGCAAAGAAGAAAGGTGTTATTATCAGATGAATCACACACTGACTGTAAGTATATCACTGCACCATATGCCTTTTCCGAGGCATCGGAAAACCCATGTAGGATAATTTCCTTGGGATTTGGTCGAAGCACAAATCTTGGTATTTTTATGTTTTTCACATAGCTCAGACTTGCAGTGAATGAAGACCACTCCTGAGCAATGTCTGAGGGCAGTTTCTGACTCCAGTCGATCTGAAGCAGCCACAGACGTTGAAGAAATATCTTGGCCTTGCTAATTACAGGACCAAGAAGTCCGAGAGGATCAAAGAGTCTAGCTATCTGAGACAGAACGTCTCTTTTGGTAAACTCAGTAGTGGAACTAGTAGAGATATCAAATAAGAAGGCATCTTCACAATTGTTCCACATCATTCCTAGAGTTTTCACTGTTGACTGTTTTTCGCAGTAGTTGAAGGGGTAGAGGTCCGATTCACTGCTCGCACTAGAACACCACTTATGTAGAGTCATGCCACCTCGAAGGAGTAGTTCTCCGAGTTCTTTCTTCAGTGCCATAAATTGGTTTATATCAGAAGCACCGGATAAGCAGTCATCCATATAGAAATCCTCTAGGAGCACTTTTGATGCTATGGGAAAGTTTTCCCTCTCATCTTTAGCAAGTTGTTGAAGAGTCCTTGTTGCTAGGAAGGGAGCACTAGTTGTGCCGTACGTCACAGTCTTTAAGGCAAACACTTTGACATTCTCTTCAGGTCCTTCTTTCCATAATATTTTTTGATATTTTCTTTGCGAAGGGTTGATCTCAATTTGTCGGAACATTTTACTAATGTCCGCAGTAAATGCATACTGGTGTTTCCTAAATCTTGTAAGAATGGAAAATAAGTCGTCCTGTAGGACACCACCAGCGCACAATAGGTCATTTAAAGAATAACCAGTTGTGGTCTTAGCACTAGCATCAAAGACTACTCTAAGTTTAGTAGTGATGCTGGATGGACGTAAGACACCTTGGTGAGGCAAGAAATAACCGTCATTACTGTGGTTACAGTTAGTTATTTCTTCCATGTGATTTAGATTCTTATATTCTCGTAAGAATTCCGAGTATAAGAATTTCATAGTTGGATCCCGATTAAGTCTTTTCCATAAGTTATCGAGCCTTTTAGAGGCCATTTGATAGGAATCACCCAGACTAAGTTTTTCAATCTCGGGTTTAAAGGGCATTTGTACTACATATCTTCCCTCAGAATTTCGATAATGAGTTTTTACATAGTGCTCATTACAATAATTTAATTCCTCACTAATTGGGGAACTATCACACGTCACATTTTCTATTTCCCAAAATGACCTTAATGTTTTATCTAAGGTGTCCATACCTCTGGACAGAAAACAATGACTAGTTGCATTATTAATTTGGAAAATAGGTTCTGTGCTACCAGCAACTATATATCCAAAACAAGTATCCTGAAGAATTAAACGACTATCATTTAGTCGAATTTTATCTGCTTTGATAAATTCGAAAAACAGTTCACAACCCAATAAGAGATCAACTTTTTGTGGTATATAGAAGATTTCATCCGCAAGTTGAATATTTTCTGGAATTTTCAAATTGGAAACATCTAACCTGGTTGCAGGTGAAAAATCTGTTATCTTTGGTAATACCATTAATTCGATATCCCATTGATAATTTCCGTTTAAGTTGGACAAACTGGTTGTCACCTTTCTGCTAGCATTTTGAGTTGAACCACAAATTCCACTAACAGGCAAGAATAATTTTTCTTTTTTTAATCCCAAAAAATTTGCACAATCCGAACTTATAATATTGATTTCGCTAGCTGAATCTAGAATTGCTCTCACTGGTACAAATTTGTTTTCTTTATTGCGAATGAAGACTCGAGCAGTGCACAAAAGAATCGACTTACGGTTTAAAAAGGTCGAGCAACAAAAACTTGTAGCCGTCTGTTCTACTTGCGTAGTTGAAGAGTGGGGAGAAGCACAGAGGGGAGTATTTTCCTCCTCGCGGCAGGAGTTGTTTTTGTTGTTTATTTTTGAGTCGTCATGCAGTAAAGAATTGTGACTATCACCACACATGAAGCAGTTATATTTCGATTTACAGTTTGTATTCGGATGAAAAGATAAACATTTTTTGCACAGTTTATTTCTTTGAACATAATCTATACGATCCGAAAGTTTGAAGGATTTAAATTTAGAACATCGATATAGAGGATGGGATTCATCGCAATTTTGAAGAACACATTTTTTACTTTTGTTATGAGAATTCACAATTAGTGATTTTGGACGGGAAAAATTTTGTTTTGGCTTCACAAACTGCTTATTTGAGTTAGAGTTTACCGTAGTAGTACAGTTTTGACTTATACCCTCTAGAATGCGGGCACGATCTTCTATGAAATTTAAGAAACAATCAAGCGATAAAAGTTCACTGGATTTATTTTCCATTTGGAATAACTTCTGTGATTCGGAATCAATTTTTCCTTCCAAAATATGTATTAATAATGCGTCAGATAAATTGTTTCTTGATAACTTCAAGTTTTCTAACGCTCTTAGATTTCTTTTTATAATGTCTACAAGATTTCTTAGTTGCCTTGGAGAGTCATTTGCTTTTCCGACTGATAATACATTTTTAATAAGTGTGTCTATAACAGCACGTTTGTTCTGGTAGCGCGCATCTAATGCTGATAGTAAGGATTGAAAAGTATCTTGTGTACTTTCAATGAGCTTTGCATCACCTTTTAAGGACGCTTTCAAGTAACAACATTTTTGATTGTCATTTAAACTTTCATTATTGCCTATGATAGACATAAATTGAGTTTTAAATGATTCGTATTCCTCATATTTACCCGTAAATTCAGGCAAGGGTAAATATGGAATTTTTAGATTTGGTTTGTGAACAGTCATCGGCACATTGTCAGCATTAGGTGCTTTGCAATACTTAGTTAGTAAAATTTTAAATTTTACCTGCAGATCTTCGATTTCTTCTTCCATGGTATAGATAACCTCCAGGGGTTCTTCCAAGTTAATACTTTCTGGTAAATCCAAATAGTCTGCTAGAAGCTTCTTCATTTGTGCTTTCAGTTCTAACACATTTTCCAATTTTTGATTAAGAATAATTTCTGATTCTTCTGGCGTGGCTGGCGGTTCATAGGACTCCGCAGCTTTATTTAGCCTTGTTACTCTATCCCTGATCGTTCCGCGAAGGCGGTTTAGTTTTTGCAGCATATTTTTACCCATATCTCCGGGTCGCTCGGACCAAAAAATGGAGGATAGTTCAGAGGGTAAATAAGAGCAGTGGACTGTTAATTAAATAAATTTATTGTAAACAAAAACATGAACGATCAGGGTACAATTTAAATAAATTCTTAAGTAGTAACATTTAAGAGGAGGCGATTCTCATTCCCAAGGGGGAATACGACACAAGGGTCCGTTCGCTTAGGCGATCCGAACGAGAATGAACTCCAGTCAACTTCGCTCCCCCAAGGACACGAAAGGGGACAGCTAAAGTTCATTCAACTCTGCACCCTCAATGGCGCGAAACTCCGTGGCGAATGGAAGGACGCGTAGGCGTCAACAAATAACTTGTGTGTAATATGTAATGTCTCGCAGCGAGCATGTTTTTGGTTAATAAAATTGGACTTCGTTTATAATAGAACTAACGAGACATTACAAATTCAACACAAATTATTTCCAGGAAGGACATTTTCATTGTATTAATAACTTGTGTGTAATATGTAGTGTCTCGCAGCGAGCATGTCTCGGCCAGTGGCTTAGCGAGGGTGTAACGGCGTCTCCATTCCCAGACTTGCGCCGAGGCAAGTCTTG
>BGPR01000438.1:358666-371442 GCA_013235015.1 Araneus ventricosus | reverse complement strand
CGTCTCCATTCCCAGACTTGCGCCGAGGCAAGTCTTGAGATGGAGACGCCGCTACACCCTTGCTACGCCACTGGCAGAGACAAGATTGCTGCGCGAGACATTACAAATTCACCACAAGTTATTTCCAGGAAGGACATTTTCATTGCATTAATAACTTGTGAGTAATATGTAATGTCTCGCAGCGAGCATGTTTTAGGTTAATAAAATTGGACTTCGTTTATAATAGAACTAACGAGACATTACAAATTCACCACAAGTTATTTCCAGGAAGGACATTTTCATTGCATTAATAACTTGTGAGTAATATGTAATGTCTCGCAGCGAGCATGTCTCGGCCAGTCGCGTAGCGAGGGTGTGGCGTCGTCTCCATCCCAAGACTTGCGCCCAGGCAAGTTTTGGGATGGAGACGCCGTGATGGAAAATGTTTATTTAATGTTTCTAAATGCAGGGAATAAAAATTTCATTACACTAACTTTTTCGGATTCTTAGAAACTACCTTGGCATTTTTCAATTCTTTCTCATATTCTTATTTGCAAGCAAGAATTAAAGAGACGAAGACGCGAAGAATTTAGTCTTTTTTATTGTTCTACCGGGAGCCTAATTAAGGAAGTTTCCTGAGAATTTTGTAAATAAGTAAATAATAATAAAATGCTGAACTCTCTTATGCACTTTTTCACATTTATGAGTTTTGGAGGAGGAGTATTTTATTATGGTTACATCGTTGTAGATAAAGAAAAACAGTGGCTTGACTCAATTGTACTAAGTTTTTGAGGGTCGAGTTTCAGCTACACAAATACGTAAATCAAATATTGACGAAATTAACTCTCATTTCAGTGGCGTAACTAGGGTAGGCCACTTGTCCTGGGGGCCATTACCAGAGAGAGCAAAATTGTGTAGATTTCTCCTATTTTACTCTCTCTTTTACGAAAAACACAAAGAAAAAGTATTGTAATCGTCAAAAAATTCGTTCACGAGATTTTGATGAATTTTCAAGTGTCAGACTTCCCTTAGACCGAAAAATTGTTTTTGGAATTATGCAATTCTCTCTGTAAACGCGATAACCAAACAGAGCCAACTGTTTATTCTCCACAACATGGCAACTCGAATTGTTTGGCCGACTCACTTCGATCGGCTATGACCTTCGTCTGAATTCGACGATTTTTTCATCACTAGTTGCCCGAGGCCAACCAAATCCCAGTACTCGTATCTAATTTTCGTAAAACAATTTCGGTACTTACGTATTAACGCCACCGAGGCTACAGATTGGCGGTAATGCGCCAATAAAGAGCAATCTTGTTTACAAAAACCGCCAAATTGGCGTTAATACGTAAGTACAAAAACCGCCAAATTGGCGTTAATACGTAAGTACAAAAAGCGCCAAATCTGTAGCTGCGGTGGCGTTGGCGGCACTTAAAAACCGCCAAATTGGTGTTAATACGTAAGTACAAAAACCGCCTAAGTGGCGCCACTTAAAAACCGCCAAATTGGCGTTAATACGTAAGTACAAAAACCGCCAAATTTGGCGGCACTTAAAAACCGCCATATCTGTAGCCTCCGTGGCGTTAATACGTAATTACCACTATTTCTGTCAAAAATTGTTCAAAATTGTGATGAATCGACATATTCTTTCTTCTCCTTCAGTATATCTGTATCCGGAGTACCGGAATAACTGTTTTAATCAAAATAGTAATTATTTGAAATAATAATGCAACTTTAACATTTGTTAAAGTGTAATTGTCATAATTAGTATTCAAAATCTTTTCCATCAATGTTCAGTTAATGCCGACAACAAGCATCAGCGAATGCAGGTTTGTAAAAGAAAATTATTGTGTGCAATTGTTAACAGAAACTATTCTATTTATGTAAATACTACCTTATATTTCATCGATTGGCATCATATTTTGTAATACATATCTCAACTTGTTTTTCAAATGCACTTGGTCTCCCATAAGATATATGTTCTTTGAGACACTTCCAGTATAACCTCTACAAATGTTCGGTCTGAATGATATCACCATTGCTGTAACCATCAAACGATTATTAACAATAATAATACTTTAGTTATCGAGGAAATGGGATAGGCCTGTTATCCCCAATTGGTCTGTTATCTCCTATTAGCCTCCCCTTGGTAAGGGGCATTGACCTCTTTCCTATACATAGAGTATAATCTCAACAATTGGTGTTTAATGATCTTATCAAAATGGTACCAACCAATTTTCACCCAATTGCAATAACATTGAAATAATAATACAAATTCCAATAATTGTAAAAATGTTAATGTCACAACTAGCATTTAGAAATCTTTCTCTATCAGTGCTCTTTTAATGCCGATAACATGCATCATGTATACATATAATCAAGAACGGGTCTCAATTCTGTCGGAGACCCGCATCTAGACACAGCTTTGTACCCCATCTGTTTAAAAAATAATCTTTTATTGTAATACCTAATAGTTACTTTGATTGTTGTAATAATGCTTTCTAAATAAAGTCGTTCGGGGGACGGCTTTCTGGTGCGGGGCCCTGTGTGCCCCGTGGGGCGGGGTAGGTTGATCGCTTTTTTCTACGGGCAGCCACCTAAACTGCGAAAAGAGATCACACGATCTCAAAAGCGGGGCTGTCCGTAGTGTGAAGAAGAAGTATATCTGTATCCAACACTCGCGTAATTGCTTGGAGCGTTACCACTTCATATGCCAAACTACAGACTTGGCACGCGTGGTTACCCATTGCGCATTCGTCTCGTCGCAGAGAGTTTGTGCAAATGGTTGTAACGTTGAAACCTTAATCAGTGCTTCAGGTATGCGGCGGTAATACGGTAGTAAGATCCCGGCTTCAGAATGGGAGTGTTCCGGGTTCGAAACCCGATTCCTCTGAAGATTCTTCGTATATGTGGGCCTGGTGCACGTTAAATCTTATGTCAATGAAAGCTCTAAACCCTCGATGCGAACTTAAACAACATTTAGAAGAACCGTTTTTAAAAAAAATGGCAAAATCTTTGGGATAATGGAAACACCGGGCGTTCTATTCATAAAGCGCTCAAAACAGTTCTCCTAAAACCAGTCTTTTGGACACGCGAAGAAATTCTGTTTGTCACAAGACACGGTCCATTCCCTTCATTCCTTAACCGCTTCCATTTATTGATAGTGACTCTCGTGCATGCGGAGAAGTCGGCGATCAAATCCACTATGCGACATCTTGCCCATTGACTCTCTCTTGGCATATTAGGAAACCCTCTACTTCACTGGAATGTCTGTGGTAGCAAAGAGTCCTGGAGAATTTGAATTCAAGAAAATGAATAATAAGCATGATTAAATTCATAATAGATAATTAAAACATAATGCAATTGGAATAAGTACTCATCTGCCTTTGTACAATAACTCTAGCTTATCCTGCACTCAATACACTGAATATACTAAATCCTTCCTCTCTCATAAATTCTTTAATACAGTGAAACCTCTTCGAACGGCCACCCCTGCATAGCGGCCACCCCTCTTAACGGCCAATTTTTCGTGGCACGGATTTTTCGGCCCATAGACCTAATGTTAATATAACCCCTAGCAACGGCCACCCAACCCCTCTGAACGGCCGCCGGGTGGGTTCGCCCATCCCATTTGACAAACGTATAGGTTAGAGATTTACTTTTTAAACTGAAAAACGAACTTGAAAAAATGTTTTTTTCCGAGAAGGGTAAAAACTTAAAGCAGTCACAAATTGTATCCTTTTCTCAAAAAATGTAAAAAATTATTAAATAAAGTACTATTTTCTCTTTAGATAAGTCTCAAACTTCATTTTAAATAAGAAATATGCGTCGGACTTGTTTATATTATGTATTATAGCAATTATCTTGTAACTGTAACGAAAACCCTTCAGAGCGGCCAATTTTTCTCGGAACGGAGGGGTGGCCGCTCCGAGAGGTTTCACTGTAGTAATCTTCCTGTTCCTTGTATTCCACAATGAACACGCAATGGCTCCCCATCTCTAATACGTTACTCTAAACCTGTGCATTGATGCAAGCTTTCTCATGTTGTTCGTCATCTACATTCAGCATTTTTCTTTCATTCACACCGTGTTATTCAAGATATTATGTATATCCCTTTATTTTGTTGTCAATTCTATGTGTTAACACCAGCTTCGTAAACTCTTCATTTGTCATTCTTCTCTTGCTGTAAATTTTTTGCAACTCAATAAAGTCCACCTACATCTATACCAACCCGGATAGGAGCCACATGAGCTCTAGAGACAGCGGTGTGGTGTTAAAGTGTCGATGGTCAAACATCCTCCCTCTGGTATTTCGTAGCTTTGTAGATGGAAGTTCGTAGATGATCGTTCTCGTTATTTGATCACGGTTCAAAATTACGAGATTCGTTCCAAAATATCCCTAGTGTTGCTTCAAAACTGGAGCTTCATATAACTGAAAGAAACTAAATACAGTAGAATCTCGATTATCCGGACCTCTGTCAATCGAACCGGTGCCAGAAAATCAAACTGTGTTTTTCATTTTTTTAATAAAGTCAACGAATTTTTCAGAAAGGGTGTCAAAGTTGGAACTAGAGCCGATTTTCAAGATGCAAAAGCATGTGAAATGATTGTTATCAGAAGGTGACCTTTTATAACCCAAGAAGTTATTTAGAGAAAAAAAAATATAAACACAGTTCCATTCTTAAGCACTTCAATACGGATGTGAGTAAATTCCTTACATTTTCATGAAAAAATATGGACTGTAAATGAGACCAAAAGTTTCATGTTTGAGTGAGGGAAAATATTCTTTTAAGAACATTCTTGAACAGTGGCGAATCCAGGATTCGCGTCTGGGGGGAGCTGAGGTCATAAAATTTTTGTATCGTCGTGACGAATATCAAACCTCATGCCTCAACCTCATGTAAATCAAAACACTTTAACTTTACAGACTTTCCTCACCTGACAATAACAATTATAAAGAACACTACAATACTTTACTTACTTAAATTTAATAAAAAATGCAATGAAATAACTAGCCAAAAAATATTTTCGACTGCATCAACGCTACAAGTACAAATGGAATGACTAGAAAAGTAGGAAATTTTTCGAGCCTGTCAATCCAGAAAGCAATTTGTCACGATTTTATTATTTTTTAATGAAAATTAAGAACAAACAGTTGTAATGATTTTAGATAAAATCAAGAATTTTGGTTTAGCTCTGGGGGGGCTGCAGCCTGATAGCCCTCCCCCTGGATTCGCCACTGTTCTTGAAGAATCATTGGGAAAATGTAAAAGAACAGCAAAAATAATTATCGTTCCCAAATCTCTTATTAAAACTGTTCCCAAAAATTGCATATAAGAAGTTTGTTAAAATGTTCCAAAAATTGCATATAAAAAGTTTGTTAAAATGTTCCAAAAATTCCAAACCTCTTATTAAAACTGTTCCAAAAATTGCATATAAAAAGTTTGTTAAAATGTTCCAAAAATTGCATATAAGAAGTTTGTTAAAATGTTCCAAAAATTCCAAACCTCTTACTAAAACTGTTCCAAAAATTGCATATAAGAAATTTTTTAAAATGTTCTAAAAATTGCATATAAGAAGTTTGTTAAAATGTTCCAAAAATTCCAAACCTCTTATTAAAACTGTTCCAAAAATTGCATATAAGAAGTTTGTTAAAATGTTCCAAAAATTGCATATAAGAAGTTTGTTAAAATGTTCCAAAAATTGCATATAAGAAGTTTGTTAAATTTTTAATAAGTGAAAGTACTTGCAGGCTTATTTTTATAATTTCAAATATACGATTTTGGAAAATTTTACCGAGCGAAAACAAAATGATGATTTAGAATTTAGGCTTTTTTAACCGAGTTTTCAATTATCCGAGATGATTCGGTTCCAATCAGCTCAGATAATCGAGGTTCTATTGTAAAATCAATTGCAGATCCCACGAGCAATTCCTTCCTGGTGGGGTTTCCCCCCCCCCCTTTTTTTTCTTTTATTTTTGATCTTTCTTTCTTTTCATCAGTGCATTAAAAAGTTTCGTCGTTCTTTTATTTTGTGGTACGTGCGAAAAGTTTCTTCAATATTTCACTTACCAAAGCTATTATTTAACATTACTAAATTACAGTTCTATGATTTCTAGTCTTCTATGGCGGCGCTGCGAAATCCCAATCTCTTTATATTGTATGACCAACATTAAAGAAATAAATTGCTTCTTGTAGATCATAAAAAATCGAATTTTTGTTCTGCGTATCGTAATATCTCTTAATAATGAAAAAACTTATCCGTCATTATGCTTCTTTCTCCATTAGACGCATTTGATAAGAAAGACAACGAAACAAATGACTTACTTGGTTTTTATGAAATAGGAGTTCTGTTCATTGTATTTCATATTTGATTTCATCATGTTAGATTTCAGGAAAATCCAGTAAGGGTCTTTTTGAAGAGTTTTGTCGAGAAAAAAATCATGAAGATATTTTTAATGGCATTGTGGAGTGGTGAGCATTAATAGAACTCTGGCTATCAGGGGTTTTTTTGTGTTCCAGTCTGTTCTCACTGGCGTAGAGTCCGAGGGGGGCATTTTTGAATTTTAAAATGGCGTAAAAATCACTCATATAATAATTTTCAAAGTTAACGTTAGAAAATATCAAAATGAAAAAAATACAGTATAGTTCTCAGCTATCCGCCAGCTTGAATGTTCTGTTAGAATGCTACAAATTTATTGCATTTCAAGAGGATTATATATTAAAAATAATAAATACAAAAAACTTTAAAAAAACGCTTTTACCAATGCATTAAAAAAGAAAAATAATAATTTTTTCTCAAAAATCTAGAGGTCAAAACAAAAATCATAAAAGAGTGAGGCGCTGGTTTTATATATTTCTCCTATTGTTTTCAGAGCCTCACGCTTTTACGATTCATGTTTTGACCTCCAGATTTATGAGAAAATTTTTTTTTCTTTCTAATGCATTGGTAAAGGCGTTTTTTATATTTATTATTTTCTAGTTTTTGGTCTTATTTATGTCATAATTCAGCATTACAAATAGTTTGGGATCTTAGAATCAATTTTTCATGAACTAATTCCAACAATTATTTTATTGAAAAGAGCTCTGAAATTACTGAAATATTTCTTGTCATGAAGACCCAATGAATATACAAAATTTCAGAACTCTAGTGCATTAAGAAGTGAGTGAAAAACCGTTCACAAAATTCCAACCTTACATACAAACATGAAACATTTTGAAATTAATAAAAGCGTTGAATAACACCAAAGACGTAATTATTAATTTCATTTAATATGAAAATGTTTATAACCTGCATACTATCTGCAGACTGCGACATTCGAAAAATCTGCATGCATGATGCAAAAATCGTTCGAAACGCTCTACAAGGCAGACCGTTGGATCTAAAGCTAAAAATCGGCATGCATGATACAGAAATCGTCCGAAACGCTCTACAGGGCAGACCGTTGGATCTAAAGCTAAAAATCGACATGCATGGTACAGAAAACGTCCATTACGCTCTACAGGGCAGACCGTTGGAGCTAAAGCTAAAAATCGACATGCATGATACAGAAATCGTCCGAAACGCTCTACAGGACAGAACGTTGGATCTAAAGCTATCAAATTTGGAAGGTAGTTACTTATAAAATAGTAGGTTCTCTCTAAAATGGGTGTTTCAAAATTTTAATTTGATTAATACTTAAAAGTTAATTTGAAATGTTAACTTTTTTTCCTCAATAACTTCTGAGCTTATTATTGCACAAAGACTATTTTACACCAATGAAAAATTCAAAAAATTTACTTTTCAGTGATGCCGATTTTATTTCCGTAAACTATTTTTCTCTTATTTTCCTAAAATTTTAAAAATATTTTTGGATATATTTTACAACAATATTTTTCATTTAAAACAATGACGCTTGTGTGTTCAAATCCTGTAACTAAAACGTTACAGGATTTTAATACACAAGCGTTGCGATGATATTAAATATATTTTTTTGTGTATAATTAAGAGTAATTTTTAAAAAATAATATAAAGGCAGACGAATAAAATCTAAAACCTTATCATGCTAGGATGTTTCGGACAAGTGGTTCAAATCTCCTTAAAACATTTTTGTGTTTCAGAACGTAGGAAAAGAGGAGCTCCTATGAAAAGAAAAATGACTGTAGGCTGTCTTTTCAAACAGCCTCTGATGTTAAAGGCGTTGGACTACTTTACTCGCGTGACTGTTTTGTTTCTCGTAAGTTTTTAAGTTTAAGTAAGTTTTTTTTGTAACTTCTGTTGTTAACCTTTATCTCTAAATTAAGACATTAGTTATGTTTTTAACATATGTAGCTAATGAAATATAGAGGATCTCCCATGCCAAGTTTTGAGGCGTTTTGGCATGTGAATCAAATTCCTTCTGAGACCTTAATAGGAGGAATATAGTCCTATGTTAAAACATATGAAAATGATTTAAAAAAAAGAAAACAATAAATCTAGTCACGTGTTCTGAATAATCACAATCATGCCAGCACCAAGAGAGATAAATCGCCAAATGTAAAAGCTCTGAGAGGCAGAAAAAAATGCCTCCTCCGTAAATGCAACAAAGTTAATTTAGTTTCGCGTAATCTCAGAGAGAAGGCAGGAAAAAGCTTTATGAAATTTAATAATATACGTTTTGAAAATAGATTCTTATTGCAAAGAAAATCGGTTATTGTTATTTAAAGCAAAATTCTGTTAAAATATGTCAATTACTTTTAAAATACATTAGGATAATTGCAGGACTATTTCACTCGGCGGAAGGATACCATCTGTGGCTTCTACTGTATTATCAAGTTAAGCTGTCTTTGACTTACTACCAGGGTTGCCATAGTGGCCTTTTTAAGACCAAATTATGGAAATTTGGCCTTTTTTCAAAGCCCTTGGACGTTTTTTTGGCTTTATTTTCGGTAATGACTTTTAGAGCAATTTTTAACTACTTATTTACTTAAATTAATTAATTATAATTGTTTACTAAATATTTTTAATAAATTTTTGATATTACACTCTTCAAATTATATATAGTGAGCTGTCAAACGAAATAGCTCTTGAATAGAACTAGGATGTTTTAAATTTTTTTTCAATTAAATTTTAGTTTAATAATAGAACATTGCACATGTCCCGATCAAGTGGGATTTGTTTTCATGAAGGAAAGCCTTTTTTCTTCTAACCAATGAGCTCTTCAATCAGTTTGTCAAATTTGGCCTTATTTTTAAGAAGATTTGGCCTTATTTTGCTATTTTGATCTCGCAACCCCGCTCACTGCTATCATTCACTTCGGGAAAATACAGTATTAGAATTTTTTTTCTGTAAATTTTCGTAATGTTCCAGAATATATATTTTGGTGTAGCTCTCTGCTTTCAAAATTGCCTCCAATTATTTCCAAGCTATTCAGAACAAGAGCAACTGAATTAGTAAACCATTTTTTAAGAGCAGAATATTTTTATTAAATATATTTTATTTCAATACTTTTCATAGCTTTAGTAACTGCATTCATACACACACACACGATGCGACAATATAAATTAATTTTGTGTACAAATTATCGTTGCTATGACTAAGAGTAAATTTGTTAAAAACTATATAAAAACAACTGAATCAAGCCTAAAATATTACCCTGCTACAACGTTTCGCAAAAGAGGTTCGAATCTCTTTAAATTGTTTTGTACTTCGACAATGTGGGAGGGGAAAGACTCCTAGTAATGCTCTATAACTCATTTCTGGAAAATGTAACATCAGAATTTTAACGTAGGACTACGTTCCTCCCATTGGGGTCTCAGGAAGGAATTTGATTCACACGCCAAAACGCCAGAAAAAACGTTGTATGGGAGATCCTCTATATCTCGGTAACTACACATGTTAAAAACATAACTAAGGTCTTATTTTAGAGGTAAAGAGTAACAACAGAAGTTACAAAAAAAATTTGAAAATCGGAGTTATAGTTCACCGACTACTGATTCGCAAAGTTATAAATTTAAAGTTCGCATAAAATATTCAGAGACAAGTTTGCTGATCGATGAAGAGTTTCATATAGATAAAGATGTTCCAATTATTGTTATGGGTGACTTTAATGTAGATGTCAAAAGAAATGAGAATGCGTTCGGTTTCATGAAGAAGCATTTTTATTTGAACATGGTGCCAATAAATTATCCTAGTCCTCTGGGGAACTCATATATTGATTCAACTTTTACAAGAAGCATTAGTTCCGAATTATTAAATTATGTATGTTACTTTTCGTATCATCGACCGATCCTACACAGAATTGTAACATATCCAGTCATGACTGAAGAATTCAAAACAAAAGAATTGACATACTAATATATTTTATTAAGACACTAGCTGTTACCCGCGACTTCGTGCGCGAAGAATTTGAATTGCTACTTTTTTTAAATTTACGAATGTAAATGTTTCGTTATATATAGAAAGGGGAAGTCAAAAGTTCTGACGGTTGATAATACATAATTGGACGACTAATTTAATTCTCTGTTACTGTAAATTACATCATTGTACTCAATGGTATCATCTGCTCTTTGGAATATATCATCCACCATGCTATATGTCATCTGCTTCTACTGTTTAAAAGAATACATAAGACAAAATATACCTTCCTATTATAAAAACTCTGACAACCATATCATATACGTCAATGGACGATCCTGGTTTGTTTATTTTGGATTCATAGACCGTTTTCCGGTAACCTTCCGATTTAAGCAATCGCCAAATCTATTTGGCAACTGTATCAAGCGCCAAGCTGGAAATAAAGGTGAATTAGTTCAAAGTCTAACCGTTGCCTAGCAACGGAGTAGCTATAAATATTCGTTATTTCAAAATCGTCTGCACGCATTTTAAAGTTTTGGAACTTTTAAAAATTAATAACAATCGAAGGGAAAATGTCAGAGAAATAAAATTAGTATCATTGAAAAGGTAAAAATTTGAACTTTAAGATGGTATAAAAATATTTTTTGTCGGACAGTTTGCTCCGAAGTTACGGCGGAAAAACGATTTCGGTTATTTTCTAATTAACTGACTGTTTAATTAACTTTGGGACTTGGAAAAGTTCATAAGTGTCTTCCCCTTCTCTTAAATAATAAGTGTACAAAATTTGGTTGAAAACCGTCCATTGGTTTAGGAGGAGATGTGGAACATAGCCACATACATACCCACCCACATACCCACAATGACTTTTATTTATATTAAGATAAAACAATTTTCATTGTAACTTTAGTTTCATTTTATTTCGCCAATTTTCCATACATTAGTATTTCAGAGAAACAAAAGGGAATTCAGAGTAACTTCTAGAAACAAAAGAGAATCACGAATACTTAGAGGAACAAGAGTGTCCCGAGTAAATTCGAGAAACAAAAGAGTATCGCGAGTAACAAAGAGAAACCGAGAAACATCGAGAAACACAAAGATGAAGAATAAAATTACAAAGGATATTCATAAGAAATCATGGCTAATAACTCTCTGCGAATACGAATTCGCCATTCCAGACCACAATGCAAATGTGGAGGGAATATTTTCCCTATTGTTAACTCAATGGTCGGACGAAAGAAACAGGTTGTCAGTGGAGACAATGGAAGCAATTTTGATTTGTCATTCTAGTTTTAAAATGACCTGAGAGCAACTTTATAATCATGTGAATGAATAAAATGATAAATGAAGAGAGAAAGTAAAATCAACTTTAAAATATGACTGGGCTGAAAAGGATTATCCTTGCGTTTTTTAACGTAGGACTACGTTCCTCCCATTGGGGTCTCAGGAAGGAATTCGATTCACGCGCCAAAACGCCCAAAAAAACGTTGTACGGGAGATCCTCTATATCTCGGTAACTACATACGTTAAAAACATAACTAATGTCTTATTTTAGAGATAAAGGGTAACAACAGAAATTACAAAAAAAATTGAAAATCGGAAAAGAGTCACGCGAGAAAGTAATCCTACGCCTTTAACATCAGCGGCTGTTTGAAAAAGACAGCCTCCCGTCATTTCTTTTCTGTAACTTTTTGTAATGCCCCAAAAATCTATATTTTGGTGACGGTCCCCGCTTGTAAAACTGCGTCCAGTTGTTTGCGCGCTTTCCTAAAACGGAAACAACTATACTAACAAACCAATTTTTTAAGAGCAGACACAGCAGCAAACACCACCTCTGTATTTCTCCCCAGAGCAGCCAGTACATTTTTCTCGTGTTTTATCTCGGGAGCATCACTCTGAGTTCCCTAAAGCCAAGTGTGAAGCCTTACAAGCGAGAGCAGCCGTCACGTGACTGGAAGCAGCCAAGCCTAGGAAAGTAAAACAAGTAGCTGCGGGATTTAGCGTTCAAGCAGGAGAAATGAGGTGCACAAGGAAAGCGAAAACGATGCAATATTTCACGAGGCTTACCCCTTGGGTACTTTTTTATCGCTGCTGCTCAAAATCCTTACACGGAAGTAATTCAAATTTATAACGGAACTTGAATAATCTAGACCAGAAGTTCCACACCTGTAGTACACGTACCCCTAGGGGTACGCAGCGGACCATTTGGCGAGAACGCAATGTTAGTAATGGCGGAAAACACAAAGCACAAGAGATTAAAATGAAAAAGAAGCCGAAAAGCTAACAGAATAATCTAGATCAGAGGTTCCAAACCTGTGGTACCCGTACCCCTTGGTGTATGCAGTGGACTAGTTAGGGAGGGGTACGCGAACGGAATGGACAAAAATACGAAGGTTTAAAATGAAAAAGAAGCCGAAAAGCTAACAGAATAATCTAGATCAGAGGTTCCAAACCTGTGGAGCAATACGTAACTGAACGAAGCAATGA
>BGPR01000438.1:295070-344845 GCA_013235015.1 Araneus ventricosus | reverse complement strand
AGCGCTGAATGCCCCGCTTATCAAGTTTGAGACCAAATCCATCATCGAACTAAGTGTCTTTCAGCGATTATGTGAACGTGATAACTCAGACAAGCAATAAGCTCATTGGCCATTTTCGCACTGCCACTTGTTGCTTTGGGGGTTTTAGAGGCGCTTGCTTCGTGCCTCGGGATCTCAAAATCTATTCGACGTAAATCTCAGTACTAAGCCGACACTGCATCTACATCATTGGGTAGGAGGAGGGGCCTCAAAACAATCTTGCCCCTGTGGTCTCATATCGTGAAAATCCACCACTGAATAACCTATGAGTAGACCACTAGATAAATGAAATTTGGTACGTAGTCTTGACACCAAAATTGTAGATCTCTCAATTTTGGGTACATTCAATCAAAGGAACGAGGCAATTTTCCTAAAATTCGATTCTGTTCACTGTACAACGAAGCTAAACACAAAATGTGGCACATTCTGTAAGTATACCAGAAACTCGATGGGAGAACACTCCCGCTGGTTATTTAATAGTCCTCGTGTTGCTTCAAAACTGGACGTTAATACAGTAGAACTCCGGTAATCCGAAATTCCGGATAATCCGAACATCTTTTTTCAATTTTCTGAAAAATGAAGGGAAAATAACAATTACGAATCTGAAACAAAGCTAATGTTTAATCCTAACTTGAAAGAAGTATTTGAAGTGGTCTTTAAGAATGAATCAGCACCTTAATTAGTAGAAACAAAGTCAGATATCTTCTTTTTACCCTCAACTTGTTTGCCTCTGTGCAGTGCGAATCGCCGCGTGCTCTTTCCGAACGCCCACACAGAGCACACGGAGTCAATACTCTACTGCATTTGGAATATTTTACCGAATGTCCCGGAAAATCTGAATTCCCCGTTATCCGTACAGAGGTCAGCCCCTATTAGTAAGGATTCCCGGTGTTCTACTGTATAACTGAACTTAACCAAACCTGCTAGGTTTTTTAAAGTGCATTGTTAACATTATAGTATTCTGTACTGTCTAATTAGATTACCCATTCCGCATGGTGCAGTCGCAAAATAAGCAGTGTCGGGACGCTGTGAAAGCAGTGCCGGGACGCTCTAAAAGCGGTACCGAGACGCTTTAAAATCAGTGACGGGACACTTTAAATGCAGTGACGGGACGCTCTGAAAGCAGTGCCAGGACAATATAAAACAGTACCGGGACGCTCTAAAAGCAATGCCGGGACAATATAAAACAGTACCGGGACGCTCTAAAAGCAGTGCTGGGACGCGCTAAAAGATTTCCGTAGCGTACGGTGAAGAAACATTATTCCGTTCACGTATTTTTGAATGGTTTAAACGTTTTCGGGATGGGTGTGAAAGCGTCGAAGATGACGCACACACTGGACTGCCGATTTCCGTGTGCACGCACGAAACAATTGAGCATTCCTTCCCTCTGGCAAGACCGTCAGAGAACAGTTTTACTCAAAAGTTCTTACCCGGCTTCAACAAAGAATTCTCAGACACACATTTTACACTCTTTCGATAAGTAGGTCGGCGTGGACAATAATAATAATAAAAAGAATTATCAGGGTAAGGCCTCGTTCTTGGCAGAACGGGAGTTATCTTCTTTGTGTACAATGCCCGGCTCCACATTGCGTCGCCTGTGAAGCAGTTTTTGGCCAAACATGCAGTGGTGATGAATCATTCTCCACAGTCTCCGGACATAGCACCCGCAAACTTTTTCTTGTTTCCGAAACTGAAAAATTTGCTTAACGGAACAAGACCTGAGATTTCGAAGACCTCGAGAAAACCGAGCGAATTGAATAGCAATCGGAAAGAGGACTTTAAAAGTTGTTTCCTAAACTCATACAGCCGAGCACAGAAGTGCATTACGGTAGGTGGAAGTCACTTCGAAACTTATTAATGGGTATGTAATTCGCATGATATTTTGAGGAGTTATTAGATCAGTCCTGAGAATTAATAGACGCACCATGTTAAATTCACTCATATTCATTTCGGTTTTCAATAGTAAAATTCGCAACATTCATTTGAATTATCGCTCTTCTCAGACAAATGTGATCCAAAATTTGTTACAAATTGTATGTTCTCGGATTCCGAAACCCTCTGTGCTTTTGCGCATGCGCTAGTCGGAGTTATTTTGGTTAATGTGGATTTTATGGTACCCACTTACTTCGTTACTCTTAGGATCGCCAACTCTTTGCCGCCAAGAAAGGAGATGAGAGAACATTTGTTTTGGTTGCGCAAGAATATTTTTAACGAGTGACATGCGCGCATGCGCGGAAATTAATCTTTCATTGGTGTTTTGCACATCAAGCCATATTGCGCCTCGTTTCGATTGTTTTGCACATGTCTTCGATGCGATTGGTCGATTCATTCGAATTTGAATAAAACTTCGTTTGGAATTCTTCGGTTTGAATATAGGTTCAGTACTGCGTATTTTATTCTGTGTGTTTCGATTCTTAATGAATAAGCGAAGCTACGAGTATTGCGCTATGCTGAAAGCGAAGCCGCTGATGTTTTTTAAGTTAAAAAAATTTGTCCGGTACACGCTTGAAATGCCTCAGGAATTCCGTGCGGAAATTCTCGTTTTCGGAATTTTTTAAAAAACTTAGATTCCTAATGTTCAATGAAAAAGCGAAGCTACTAGTTTCCTACTATGCTGAAAGCGAACCGCTGATGCTTATTTTAAGTTTAAAAAATTTGCCCGGTACACACTTGAAATGCCGCAGGCATTCCGTGCTCAATCTCGCCTTATCAGGTAACGCATGCGCAAGAGAGCAATAAAAAGTGCACTGCACATCCAAAACAGTATTTGGCGACGGCACATGAAATTGCGCCAAGAAAAATTGGCGAGAAACAGGTTGGTACCGTAAACTCCACATTTACAGTTATTTTCACCAAAATAGGGGTGAAGTGAAAAATGGAGGGGGAGATGTTTACATTTTGCATAGCGTGACCTAACAAAGAACTCCAGAAATGCGCTCATGTTATTCATTGCCTGCCACCCCTTTCCGGAGTAAAATCGTCCAAAAGTGCTAGTCTCGGGATATTGAAACGATAAGTATCTACAATTTTGATATAAAGGCCATATGCCGAACTTTATTCTTTCTAGGTCTTTGAATCACGAGTTATTTCGTTCATATACACATGAATAAACAGACAGTCTTGAATTAATCTTGTCTAAAACAAGTTTGGTGCACATACAAATTTCATCAGTCCAACTCGTTGCGTTTTGGAATTACCATGTTCATATACAGTAGAGTCTCGGTAATTCGAGGTGGACGGGACCGGGCCTACCTCGAACTATCGAAAACTCGAATGATCGAAATCATAAAATTTAATAAATAAATAAATGGATATAAAAGCAATTTTTAAATTTCAGTGTAGTATATTTAAATGAAAAATGTACTTGCATATTATTACATTACCGCTGATAGCAACAGGTTAATTCTATCTTAAAATAATTGTCAATTGTTTTTTGTTTAAACACATTGCTCCTATATATCGATCTTATATATATCCCGATTTCTTCGGGCGGGGCCTTTCTGCAGGTGGCTTCGGGGTGCGCAGTGGATATATAACCCGTCGAACAACAATAAAAACCAGAGTAATTCTTTCACGAGTTCTGTATGTGTTGGTCATTATTTGGAAGCTAAACTAATTTTTTTTCACTAACTCGGATTTATGGGAAACTCGAACAATCGAGACTCGAATTATCGAGACTCTACTGTACAGGGTGTACAGAAATGAAGTGACACATTTCAAAAATTAATAATAAAACAAAACTAAAAAAGTTGCAACTACGGCGTTTTTTTTTTTTTTTTTAATAAGACCGCATCTCAATTTTTTTTCCAGACATGTAACGCGGCGTTACGCCGTTCTAAATTTGTTACAGCTAGAAAATTCCGTACGCAATGGCTACCGATCAGCAAAAGCCGAAGCGTGTTTTCTGGTTTCTTATTTTAGTTTTTCTTGAATATCACGAAAACTCTTCAGTTTTCACACTGCATGTGAATTAACAAATTCAAGAGCGTAAAATTCCCTACAAATACATGCTTTTATTTTTCTTCCAGTTTTAATATTTGCTCAGATAATGGCTCTAAACAAATTTTTGATTTCCAGTAATTTACGATCCCCTAGACCATCGAAATGGCATGTTACCTATATGAAAAAAAAACTTTTTGAGATGCGCTCTCATTTTTAAAAAAAATTCGTAGTTCTAACATTTTTAGGGTTTTTCAATTAATTTTTGAAATGTGTCACTAAATTTGTGTATACCCTGTATATATAGGTATAAAAATAGTATTATATTTATTTCGGATACTGGGAGGTCTAATACACGGAGATACATGAAAACAAATTATAAAACAATACCTATGTCTCATTTCCGAACTAAATTTTCCTGCAACTGTTACGCCCCACGCTTTTAGCTAACAAACAGAAGCCTTTCTTCTTTCATAATGGCAAATGTTTGCACGCATATATTTTAAGCTTAGGTTATTGCAAATATTTTACAAAAGAACGTTTGAATAATGCAAACAAATGAAAATGAAGAATCAAAATAACAGGGCGATTCTAAAATGCCTCTCAAAAATGCAAAGGGAAATAAAATAAGTAGATTTGTCAACAATAACGGCATATTAACTCTTTCAATACTGAAGTGGCCGAAACTCCCGTTCAACCAAAGTACGGCGATCGTCCGAAACCCTCGAGTTTCCCTGCTCCATTGTCCTTCGTTAAGTGTGATTGGCTGGATACCCGAAGTGACCTATTTTCTTATACAAAAAAAAGTGAAACCTATTTTCTTATACAAATCGTCCATTGGCTAAACAGAGTCCTCTTTTGAATATGAAACCCTCAAGATTAATTTTTTTTTTTTGGGGGGGGGGGGGTTATGGAATTTCTCTTACCTTCGGAAGAGGAACTGGGCATTTCAGTTTTTTGAGGTCCCATAATTCCAAGGCTCTTAGGACTCGAAAGGTTAATGTGGTTTAGGGGCGCTGTTGAAATCGGATGAGATGGACATGTTCCTTGACCAGTGGTATGAACAGACTGATATGCACGGATTTTTTCTAAGGTTATATTAAGAATACTATCTAATAACCCGTCGTTGCGCATCCGTTTTTTTTTTTTTTTTCTCCCTACAATTATTGTCACTAATCTTCTCCAACAAACGTAAATTTCATTTGAATCCTTTCTTGTTAAATTAAAATTTCAATTCTAACTTTTATTACCTTAAAACTGTATGGTTTGGATGAAAACGCAAGAAGTTTGGAGGGAAAAAATTATTCTAAACTTTTAAACAATTTACCGTATAAAAACTAATACAACTTTAAAATGAAAAATTATACTTTCGATGTTTATAAATTAAAACATGGTAGCATATTACTTTGTTTTGCAAAAGAAAATAATAAAAAAAATAAATAAATAAATGAACAAAAATGCTACAAACTGATAAATTAAAAACCAGAAACATAACTTTTCTTCTTGCGCGTATTTGAATAATAATGGAGAAAAAAGAAAATAGGCAAAAAACGCCGAATCTACCACTTAAAATTAAATAAATAAAAATGTAATTCGGATTTTTTTAAAAAAATTTACAGCATTAGCTTCCTTTTATTCTAATCCCCTCTACCAAATTTGGTACCTGTAACTTAGAAAGGCCCGACTTGCAAAAAGAACAAAAAATCGAACATATATACTCATAAAAAAATTGCTCCTTTATATACAGGGTGTCACACTAAAGTCCTCCTACCCCATATTAACTTTAGAATGGTGACAAATATTGCCACAAACTTGGTGTCCATATGCACACACATAAAACCTGCTTATTTCCATCCCTTATAATTAACTACCTTTACATTTTTGTCAGAAATTTTAGAATCACACTGTATTTTTTTTCAAATGAACATGTGGTATCAAGTGATTTCTATGTCATATGACATAAAGGTCAAGTACCAAAAATGATCCTCAATTGGATGGATTTATCACTGAAATTGTTCCTTTTCAAGTTTCCACCATGTCAATATTCTTTTTCTAAATGATGCACCCAAACAATAAATTTGGCACTATGATTCTTTATATTTTGTATCATATGCTAAGTTCTATCCAAAAAATTTACCTATCATTCATACTGAATATCAGTTAGATATGTTTGGCAAGAAAAGAATCTCACCGATGCCAACTTTTTTTTAATATTCAGCTTGCGTTACAATTCTTTAGTCGTGTAAGCTTCAAAACATTTATACAACACTAACAACTATGTATTTTTTAACAGAAAAATAATTTAAAATGTTTTCCTTCCCAAGTGGATTTTTTTTTTTTTTTAATTATTACTATTTTCGAAAACTGATTCCTCCTGGGGAATAATTTTTCCTCATATTTTGAATAGTGTGAAGTTTTGAAAGCAATAAACTTACACTGCTTAGGACAGGGGTGGCGAACCTTTAGGTATCAACGTGCCATTTTTTCTAAAAAAATGTTTAATGAGGTCATAGACGTGCCGTCAAACAGTACTGTCAATGCTTCATAGTGAACTTTGTGATCCGTGGCGTGCCCAAAATATTGTGTCGCGTGCCATTGGTTCGCCATCCATGGCTTAGGATGTTATAAAATAATGAAGTCCTGCATCATTCTATACACTAAGTTTTTTCACCAGTGGATCCCATACATGAAATTAATCTGTGGTCCCAAATGTCCATGCAAGTAGAAAAATAAAGTGTTAAATCTATATAAATAAAACTGAAATGCCAATATTTGTGCACGGTATAAAAATCCAAACTACTGAATAGAATTTCTTCAAATTTTGTTCCTGTATGCCATGAAGCATAGGTAAGGGTTTAGGGAAGTATATCATGACAATTAATTGGATAATTAATTTTTTATTAATTAAAAACCAAGGTCTTCTGTTGATGCACATAGAATTCTAAACAATAATGCAATAAAATATTTTTAAATTAAAATGAGACTATCTGTTGAAACAAACGATTTTTAAAAAAACCACCAAAAGCTAATTTTCTCCATAACTTATAAATAATTATTTAAGAATTAATAATAATATAAAAAATATTAATAATATAAGAATTATTAATAATTATGAAAGAATTATTTAAAATTTAATTAAGAATAATAAATTACATTAATTTATCAGACTCTTTTATACAAGGTGTCCAAGAATTGTTGGACACATTTCAAAAATTAATAATAATAATAAAAACAATGTTTCAACTATGGGTTTCTTTAAATGATAGCACATTTTAAAAAGTAACGTAATTAGATGACCCCAACTCTGCTCTCTTAACTATAGTAGAGAAGGGATCATCAAATAACATAGAACAGTGTCAGCCACCAGTGACAGATTTGCATCCACAATGGGTACCGATCAGCAGAAGCCGATGCACGCTTTGTGGTTTCTCTTTATTTCGCTTTTTAAATTTATTATTATTTCCTTTTTAATTTTATTATTATTTCCTTTTTAAATTTATTATTATTTCGCTTTTTAATTTTATTAATATTTTCGCAGGTAACGGCTCTAAAGCAATTTTTCGATTTCCAGTAATTTACGACGCCCTAGACCACCAAACGGGGCGTTGCTTATCTGGGGAAAAACTTTTTAAAATGTGCTATCATTTTAAAAAATGTGTAGTTGAAACAATAGTTTTTTTTTAAAAAATAATTTTTGAAATGTGTCCGACAATTCTCGGACACCCCGTATTATGTAGCCTTCAACAGCCGATATAAATTATGAAGCTGTTGAAATTTTGCTCACAAATACAGAAGAAAAGTTTAATGAAGGTTTCGTAACAATCAATTAAATAGTTAATTTTTCATTATTGTTAATTAATTAAAAAACTAAGCATTAAAAAACATGAAAATAATTCCAACCCGTGCATTGCCGGGTACATTAGCTAGTTAATAATAAACGAAAACTAAAATTTTATAAAATATTACAAATGAACATATTTAACTATTTCAAATTAAGACTGCTTTTTGGATAATTTTTGCTTTCTTACACAAAAGAAAGAAATAAAGCCCTATTTTTTTTTTTTTTAAAGTGATCTCATTTAGGGTCAATATCCATATTTAAAAGGCCGTAGGATAGTTCACATATTTGCATTATAACTTTAATAGTAATGATTTTTCATAAAATTTTTAGAGAAGAAATTGAGCAAAGAAAAACTTTTCCAATGAAATAAAAAAGATTTTATTTATGATTATAAGATTTTATGACAACTAAAATTTGTATCGTGTTACAATAAAGAGGAAGTCAACTTTCCAAAAAAATAAATGTTTATTGTATTTACAATATTTTGTTCAGAGTTTTTAATGACAAAAGACTTGCATAGCTTGCACCCGTCAAATAATCACAAATAAAAATTACAATTAATTTAGGAATGCAGAATACCATACAAAACAATATGACGGTGAAGTGATTTTGTAATATTTTAAAAGCAAGTTCACAATTAATAATAATAAAATAACAATATAACAAAACTTACACTAATTCTTTTTCAAAGAACATAACTAATACTCATCCATGCATATGATCTTTTAATACATGGCGTACAAAACCAATACATTAATATGATAAATGCAAAAATTCAATAAATGCAAAAAATTTGATAAAAAACAAATTGGGAACGATGGGGGGGGGGGGGGAATTACATTCATACTGAATTCTTTGTTCATAATAACAAGATTCAACAAAAATCAGAGCAATGATTCATTGCTCCGTCTTGAAGCAATTAAATAGACAAATTTTAACTTAATTCTTGAATAAAAATTAAATGTTTTTAAATCAACAGAAAGGTACATAATCTTAACTAGCTTGATTATTCGGGCAATATGGAAGATGATCATAAACCTCTACCCCTGATGGAAAAAGTTCCAAACACAACCAACAAAAATGGGCATTGCAATTTGCACATTCCATGTGGTTACAACCACTATCTTTTTCAATCAAAGTTTGGCAGGACGGGCACTGCTTTCTCAAACTACCGTCTTCTTGCATCCACATCTAGAAAAAAAAAGTGACATTAACTTTTTAAAAATTTAATGAAATATATAATTTTTACATTGTGATTCCTAAACTCAAAATGATTAAATAGATTACTTTTAATGTCTGTTAAACTGAAAACAATGAAAGTATTCAGGTAAGCAGAAAAAAAATCACTTGGAAACATTTTTTTATAATGTACAAAAAAATTAATTTGTTTTTGTTCTCTTGTGTATATATTAAATAAGCCTGATTGCTATACTGCAAAAGTTTTGGACATGAATGCTACAATATTAATCAAATAGCTAAATATTTATTTAATTTTGTTTTCACTTTTTAAAATAATTTCATTAGTTTATCTCTAATAATAATAATAAGTAGAACAGGGTGGCTACAGAAACTGTGAAAAAAAAATTTCCCTGACTAAACTTACAACATTCCCCTGATTTAAGGCTACTAATTATATTAGTTTCCTGGCTTTCTCCCTACTCAAAATCACTGTATGTGTACAATATACATTAAAAACACTTTTACAAGTTATTTAGTATGAAAAAATAACATTTTTATGAAATTTAACTTTAAAAAAATGGAATTAAAATCTCAAAAAAAGTATTAAAACAGTATATTACATTTCTTATATGTAAAAAATACTGGAAATTTTAACAAAATGCTTTGCTTCTAAAACTGCATAAGAGTTCTAAGAAAGATTAAAACTACTCTTTGCAGCACAAGTTAAATTGTATTAACAGTACAGGTTACTATGATCTTTGCTCAAAACTTTAAAACAGTGCTCTTTACATGAGTACCAGAATAACATGTTGCAGCATAAATATAAAAATAGTATAATTATACATACCTAAATAATATGTTTTAGCAAAGATTTAAACAAAAGCAGGTGCCAAAATATTGTTTCAAAACTTTATTCTTTATCAAAAGAAATTAATTGCTCTAATCAAAAACTTACGCTTTTTATAAACAAATATAAGTTGTTTTTTTTTTTAAATTCCATTTATTATTAAAAATAATGCTAGACGTAAGATACTAATTTATAGATAACTCAAGCAACAAATAACTAATTTTCCCTGATTTTTAGATAGTTTTACGAATTTCCCTGATTTCCCGGTTCTGTCGCCACCCTGTAGAAATGAATGTTTTGTCTGTTGGAGCTCTACAAGGCAGACTGGTGAAGAGTTACCAAATCAAATACATCAAATACACTTTGGACAGTAGAAATGTGCACGTCAAAGCACAAATATATTTCTGCACAAAAATACTTTGCAGAGAAAACCATGACGACTAGTTTATGCATAAATTAAATTAATTAATCAAAATTAAACATAATCGATATTCCTGAAAAACAAGCTCATTGTCAAAGGTGGTTATTAAGAAATATACATTCCGAGAGAAAAAATATTCTAAAATATCAAGAGGGTTCTCCCCTCGACTTTATCATATAGTACATAGAACTAGCATGTGCTAAGAAAATGGAGAATGCATTCTGAAAAAGCATCTCTTCCCTTTGTCAGATTTGGCAAAATTTCATTGATCTAGCTTCCTGCATTTTTGAGTTGTCATTTTCATATGCATATAAATGCAATTCCAATGATGCTTTTTTTAGAGAAAGAGATGTCGAATTCATCTAAGTTTTGGGTTAGAATTTTTTATATACAGGGCGTTGCCGAATTCGACTGACAAATTCAGAGGGGTGACAGTCGGCGTCAAGAGGATGAAAAATTACCATAGAACATAGGGTCGCAATCATTGTTTAGATGGTGAAAATCGCAAAAAAAACAGGGTGTCTGAGAATTGTTGGACACTGTTCAAAAATTAATTTTAAAAAAAACTAATAATGTTTCAACTATGAATCTTTTAAAAAATGAAAGCATATTTTTACACTTTTTTTTCCCCCTCCCAGATAGGTAACATGCCGTTTCGGTGGTCCAGGGGGTCGTAAATTACTGAAAATCAAGTTATTTTAGAGCCATTATCTGCAAAAATATTAAAACTGGAAGAAAAACTAAAGAATGAAATTGTAGGGAATTTTATGCTCTTTAATTTGTTAATTCACATGTAGTGTGAAAACTGAAGAGTTTGAGATATTCAAGAAAAACTAAAAAAAGCACCGGAAAACACAAATTGGCTTCTGCTGATCATATCGATTAAATACACTTGCATTTTTAAAAAAAATTCGTAGTTGAAACATTGTTAATTTTTGAACAACTAAACGTCATTTGCGACCCTATGTTCTATGTTAATTTTTCATCCTCTTGATGCCTTCTATCACCCCTCCGAGTTTGTGGGTCAAATTTGGCAACACCCTGTATATATGTATGATACTTTCTGTCTGTATACTTCGTATAAGAAGAAAGTAATAAAAATCACCCTTCATCCATTTTTTTTCTAAACCACAAATGAGCTAAATATTTCTCAAAGCATTAAATATTCATTTAATAATACCATATCTGATCAGCACCTGTATTCAACCACACTTTTTGTCAAATCAAAACCAAATTCACTTCTTAAAATCTTTCATTTTCTAAACTAAGAAAAGGACCATACAGATCATGAAAATAAATATAATTTAAATATTTTTTAAATCATTTGCTCTCTACGACAGGTCTACTCAAATTGTGAGATATGACTCCTATTGGGCTCACACAGAAAAATAAGAGTGATGGAAAATCAAATAAGGAGTTTTCTTAGATTCAACATAAGAAGAAAAAAAAAACAGTTAAAATCATCATCACTTAGATTTCATTAAAATCCGCAGAAATATTGGTGTTAATTCAGTTTTCTTATTTATTTTTGGACTTTAAGAGTCACAGTCAAATTTTTCTGATAAAAATGAGTCGCAAACTGCATATTAAAAGAGGCCATGAAAAAATGAAGGAAGCTATACATCGTAAAATGGGTTTAAAAGGTAGTTAAGTTATCTCATGAAATTCTGTTACATATTATGTACAAAAATATATACGAGGAAAAATATATATATTATTAACTGAAAGGCCGGGTACACTGCACATTATATAGAATCCTTGTAAAAAAAATTAAAAACTTGTAGCCAAACCCTCTTTCAATTTTAGATCAACCACTAAAACTTATAAAAAAGTTAAATGTTTGCTGAGTACAATATAGAATATATTTTCCTCACGCATCCGAATTTAGTAATGGGTAGTTTTACACAATTCCTTTTTTTTTATTATTCAGATAAATCAATGCTAATTTTTAAAAATACTTTCCAACTAAATAATCTTCATAATAAAACAGCTAAAAAAAAATTTTAATTAAATACATACCTTTATAGCAAAGTCTTCATCCCCACCACTTTTCTGGAAAAATTCACAAGACATTCCATAGTGGTAAAGTGATTTACATCTGAAATTATTATGTCAAATATGAGTAATGAATTCACATAAAAATTACATAAACATCATTAAATTATAAGATGCATTTACAAATAGTTGACATAAAAAGTAATAAAATATTATGATAATGGCAAAATAACAACTAAACAAACTTTCAATTGCTGAAAAAAGCCATTATAAACCCAAATTAAACCATATGTGAATTTTAAGAGCAATAATTGTCAAATAGCCCAACAAAATTTCTTAACTTAATACAATAATAAAATTATTGGATTTAAAATGTAATACAATTGGATTTAAAATTTTAACATAGTTAATTGTCTACTCTATTAAAATTCGAAGGTAAACAAACGTATGTATGTATGTATGTATGTCCCTCTATCTTCTCACGAACCGCCGAACGGAGAAGCGCGCGGAAGGTACCAAAAGATGGGGAATAATCCAGGGAAGCCATTTCGGTCATTTAAATTTCGAAATTTTAATTAGTGAAAAAGATATTAATTAAAAACTAACTGACAACAATGCTTTTCATTGTTTGGGATACTTTATAACAATACTTTTCATTGTTACAGCGCAATTCAAAATTTATTTTATTGTTGAAGTCGTTTACTTTAAGGAACATTGTTACAACAACAATAAAAAAGTGACGCTGACAGAAATAAAAAGTGTATTGTTGAAAGTGTATAAATTCTTTTTTTATCCCGTGATATAGCGTCCAACAAAATCATTTTAACGAAATTAAAAGTGGTGTTTTGTTTCTGTAAAGTTATGTGCCGAAAGATATAGATTAGTTATGTTAGTGATTTTAATCATTATTCATTGATTTGATAAAGTTTAAATGTTTGTGGAAGCTTCTATTTTAAGCTGATATTTGGAAGTTACTATTTTTGCTTTGTTCAATTCTCACTTTTTCCGATGCCTAAAAGAAAAAGAGGAATTACAGGGGATGCTGCCAGTAGACGGGAGGCAATTAGAAAACGTGAAAGGAGAGTTGTTGAAACTGAAGAAGAAAGAAGCCGCCGATTGTCAACTATAGCACAACGTGGCCAGGACAGAAGAGCGGAAGAAACAGAAGAACAAAGAAATAGCCGATTGTTGGACATGGCACAACGTGGGCAGGAGAGAAGAGCCGAAGAAACAGAAGAACAAAGAAATAGCCGATTGGCAGTAACGGGACAAGGTAGCCAGCAGAGAAGAGCCGAAGAAACAGAAGAACAAAGAAATAGCCGATTGGTAATAATGGCACAACGTGGCCAGGAGAGAAGAGCCGAAGGAACAAACGAATAAAGAAATAGCCGATTGTCAGCCATGTTACAACATGCAAGAGAACGCCGTCTAAATGTTATTGAAGGACAAAATCACCATCAGATACAAACTTTTTATACAGCTAGAACTGTTTTGAACTGAAGAACACAACTGTGGAGAAATGGACAATCTCTGTCTGAAATGCGGAGGGTTGTATTTCCGGGACGAAAAGAATACCAGAGGAATTTACACTCATTGTTGTCATAATGGAAATATAATTGAGCAGGCTTCAGTGTATCCAGTGGAAATGAAAGGATTGATGGATGGCTCCGATGAATTATCAGTGCATTTCAAAAATAACATAAGGTCGTACCAGTGCTTCAATGGGTGTACAGATTGTACCGTCTACAGGGAGAGGAGCGTATTGCTCCAGAATTCATGGCCAAATTTATCACAGGACCTCTCATCTACACCCAGCTGAAGCAGGAGGTGAAAACACTAATACAATACACTTCAACAATATTATAACAGACATTAGGCATGTGTCGCGTGACCTCAGGTATTATTCGATTTAGCCCGTGCAACGCCGGGTCATACAGCTAGTTTACTAATTAAAAACTATGCGTCCATATGTAGAAAAGATTATTTTATCCTTAGTGTTGCCACATATTGAACGAAAATATAATCAATACTTTAAACTATTATATTTTTTAGGCTTCAAGTTGTCACTTACAATGTTAAATCAATTTTTTTATCACTCGTTAAAAGTTATTAATATCTAATGAAAAACAATTAAATTTCCGTACTTTTTAAAAATAATTTACAACAATCATATTTTTTGAAAATATACAGATTTAAAAACCGTTTGGTGTTGAATATTCATATTTAAATCATTATCACATTTAATGTTAAGAGGATTTACTGCATAATAAATATTTTATATAAAAGTACTTTTTACATTAAATATATATATAATAAATAGATATCAAAATATTGTCATTCCAGGCAATGTCGTATATATCAGCTAGTAAGAAAATATAGCCTGCATTAGACACATAAACCCCTCATTTTATATACACGACATGAAAGATTTTTCAAACTAACTTCTTCAATTAACCAATTAAAAACATTCTAAATGTTTTTTTGGAATTATCTATGTTTTAGCTAGAAGTTTACACACACATCAATCAATATATCATTTCTGATTTTAAAAATAGATGCAGAAAATTAAGTTCATAAATTTTGCAAGTCTGAAACTGGAACCACATTTAAAAATACTTCAAACAAATTTAAATAAATTAACCATATGACAAATTAAACCACAACCAATGACGTCATAAATATTCTCAAAATAACTCAGTTACAATTATATGGATGTTAAAGTAACAGAATTCTCATTTAGGAAGGAAGGACAATTTTGAATAAGTGATTCCAAGCTTCAACTATACATTTTCCCAGTACTAGTATTAGAAAAATATGATCAGATAATACTTAAATTGTTGGTAAGAAATTCATTGGTCAGCATTAGAAGTCAACTTTTGAAATGATTTTTTTAATTAAAAATATCAGAAATGATCAAAGTCAAAAATGCTTTTGTATAAAAATTCAACAAAGAGTAAATTCTTTGAATTTGGTTGATTGATTTATCCTCCTAAACAGAGAGCAATAAATTTCTTTAATATATTTTATAATTAATTAATTTAATGATTTTCCCTTTAATATCTTTTCAATGAGTATACAATTTCATGTATTGTATGTGTAAATCAGGTTATTAGCAAAAAAATGTATTTTGCTAATAACCAGATTTAACTCTCACAACCAAAAAGAGGAGAAAAGTAATACTTTTCAACTTCCTAGGACATTGCAATAGCTAATTCAGTCCATGCTAAAGTGATCAGATTTTCAAAATTTTAACCTGGGAGGTTCTATATAAAATAATGGTCAGCAATTAAGTATAATGGGGGCAAAAAAAAAAAAGAAGACACTGTCAGCGAATTTGAAATATTTAAATGCTTTACCACTGACAAAAATAGCCTGAGCTAATAACACAAATATCATTACTTACTAATACAGAAGGATCAGTTGAAAGGAGAATTTTTCAGAAGAATTTTTTAAAATAAATCTAACTTATCTATCTTTTAATTTTCAATATAAACTATTTAACTTCAGAGCAGACAATTTTCATTCTTGTTCTAAGAATTTAAAACTATTTCATCTAAATATTTTAGCAAATATTGAATAAATTCACATGCAATTTAACATTGGATCCTCTGACTAAAAAGATGAAACCCTATAGTTAATAAATTAAAACCAATGACACAAGGGATTTTTTTTTTTTTTTTTTTTAACTCAGCATAATCTTAGTAACGGTAATAACACGTACATAATGTACATAGTCTTAATGCAGGGGTCGATCCAGGTTGTTTTCTTTAGGGGCCCATTTTAGGGGGAAAATAAAAATATCGTTGTGAAAAAAAAAATTATTTTTGTGAAAAATGTTTTTATCATGTAAAACCTTCAATTTTTAGCAGTCATATTTCTATAGTTTAAGTGAACTTGTGGTACTTATGTATTAACGCCACCGAGGCTACAAATTTGGAAGTTTTTAAGTGACGCCAAATTTGGCGGGTTTTGTACTTGCGTATTAACGCCAATTTGGCAGTTTTTAAGTGGTGCCAATTTGGCGGTTTTTGTACTGGCGTATTAACGCCAATTTGGCGGTTTTTGTACTTACGTATTAATGCCAATTTGGCGGGTTTTGTAAACAAGATTGTTCTTTATTGGCACATTACCGCCAATCTGTAGCCTCGGTGGCGTTAATACGTAAGTACCGAACTTGTTTTGTGAAGGGGCCGTTTTCATGAATTGGAATTTTGTGAAGGGGCCAAAAACGGACCCAATTTTCGCCTGGATCGACCCATGCTTAATAGCATATATATCTTTACGGAAGAGGGGCACTCACCTCGTACAAATCACATTATTACAACCAAGACAAAGTTGCTCTCTTTCAGAATTGGACACCCTGAACACTCTATGGCAATCTGGGGAAGGGCAATACAAAACTTCATCGGGATTTCTTGTGACGTGATAATGAAGAGCAGCTTTGTAGAAATTCTTCTTAGTATTTTCAGAGGCATAGGACAGACACTTTTTTATATCCACTAAATAAAATTTCTTTCCACAATTCTGCAACATAAGAAGGAAAGACAAATATATAAAACCAGAGAGGTTATGTTAATTAATAAAAATATAATAACATGTCTTCCAGTCATAAAGATAACTTATATGACTGGAAGATATTTCAGCTTTGCTGCTGCAAAGCTGAAATTATATAATTTTATCATGCTTATTTAAAACTTAAAGATAAATAAATACGTTTGGCTAAATAATTTTCTCCTTTGTATATATTTACTAGCAGTACGAGCACGGCGTTGCCCGTGGAATCAGGACTTCAAAAAAGTGGGTGAAAAAAGTGCCCACAATGGCAGGAAAAAGTTTTGAAAACAAAATCAACACAAAAAATACACATTGATATTCGCGCTTATTTTTCTTTGCGAATGACATCACCTACCGCGAAGAAGGTCACGTTGCAACAATGCATTGTGGGATGGTCCGGAGAAGCTCTCGCTGTTAAATCTCGCTACGAAAAAACTGTTTAAACCGATCACGGAAAAATTAATTTTTAAAAAACGAAAAAAGATATTTTAACAGTTCTTGTTTTAAATCCGACATAAACGCTCCATTTATAGGCTGAAAAAAAATGAAAATTATAAAGATGTTAGAACGTCAGATACGATAATTTAAAGAAATCTTTTTTAAAAATTACCATAAAAGTGACTATTTTTCAAAAATTTCTCAAAATTCAGTAAATTACGTTAAACGTATGAAACAAACTTCTTTAGAACGGAAATCGTTTGCTCTTTCCGATGGTCTGTCTATTTTTGTTGTACAATTATTCGAAACCAATCTATTGAGAAATTAGTGCGAAAAATCAACCAAAACAACACAAAACATTAAATAAAAAAATTTCTAGATTAAAATTTAAAATTTCGGCTTCGAGGTGCATTCAGTCACCATTACGCCTACCTGTGTGCCAAATTTCATGGCTGTAAGTAGGATAGATTCGTCTGGACATCACAGACAAACACACACACGCACACAAACATTGCCTTTTATAAGTATAGATAATGTAAAAAAATAATATGCAACTAAACCCATACTAATTTCTCAAAAGGGCCATTTTTCATTAATTTACAGGGTACTTTTCTTTTAACATGACAGTACAAATTTTTGCCAAACATTTGGCTTTCTTTTCTTTTAAAATGGACCATTGCCATTTCCAAGAATTTTGCATATTTATGTTTGCTTACAACAGACGTCTAAAAAATAATAAGTCTTTTCACAGATTTTATTTTTAACCTTTACCCAATGGGCAGTACAGAAGCTACACAAGTAATTCCTTTGCCTTTACTTACAAGCCGATATATACGTTGTGCTATTAAGCCATAAAGATATCACTCCCCTCACAACAGTAATGTGCTGGCCTATAATCATCATTGTAGATATCGTTACTTCCTAGTTCTACTACATCACAGCATCCATGATAGACAGGTTTAGTACTCATAGAACTTACATTATTATTACAAAAATAAATAATCTCACAGGTAATCTGAAGAGGAATCTTAACTTCCAAAGGAGTGAATTGGGGAGAATGAACTTTCCCCTTTATCTGTTAAAATCCCCCTCTTAAAAGAAACCATATGCAGTAAAACCTCGGTTAACCGAACTGGGGGAGGGGGATAATTTCAGATAATGATTTTTTCAGTTAAGCCATGAACATCTATTACTATTTTGTATCTAATTAGAGAATGTAATTCTGAAATGTTCTCAGTCTAAAACAAATTCAAAACTCTCTTTGTAGACTACACTTATGTTCTTTATTACAGTTAATCCTCCGTCGGGAGAAATATTTGAACTGGCGAGTTTGTGCGCAATAAGCCTGATAGGCACAGGTTAACAATATTGTAACTAATATTGTTTATACTCTTTAATTTTATCATTCTACAATTAATCACTGGCCTTCGTAGGAAGGCTTAAAATAAAAGAGTGGGGATATCATTGCATTAAAGTCTCGCCTTTGCAATTATTTCCATGCAGTACAATACACGTTTTTTGGATTTGCAATTTCAGAGGTATTTTGGATAACCTGGGTTTAGTTAACTCAAGTTCAGTTAACTGGGGTTTTACTATATATGAAACCTTTGATTTCATAAAACCCTAATGAAAATGCTAAGCATCAAAAATATTATTTACCTACATTTTTTAAGACATGATGCTACAGGTCTTTCATTTCATTTAAGCCTTTGAGGACGATCATACGCTTAATGCTATGAGAAACTGGCACACCCATGTGACAGTCATCCTCAAATGGTTAACTGTATTATCTATCTGCCTTATTTCAAAACATAATGCTACAGATTTATGACACATATTAGTAAAGAAATAAATTCATTTATTAATAAAAAGTAACAGAAAATATACACATACCTGTTTTATGCAACACAAAGGAATAGTCTTTGACTCGAGTTGTAACACAAGGCAAGCTCTGCAAAATGCATGCCCACAGTTTTCCAGTCGGTGGAAATCAAATGTCACAGGATCTAAGCATATGGCACAGATTTCCTTATCTTCATCTGGTTTTGCCTCAGGATTTTGCTCATACAGTTTAGAACAGATGCCTTCTAGAAATTGCTCAGCCTATGTATAAAAATTAACACAATTTGAAATTCTTGTACATATATTATGATTATGAATTCCTAAAAATGAATCAATACCTAAAGTAGGATAAAAACAAATTACTTATTTAAAATTATACAAAAAAAAAAATATTTCACAAAATACAAGAAGAGTAAAAACACATTAAATGAATAAATGGCACAAGAATTTAGCAAAATGGTTATCATTACAAATTACGACTCAAACAGTTTTTGTCCATAATATTTCTTAAATTTTATTTTAAAGGGGGGGGGGAGTATAACAGTGTGAATCATTGTTCATTACTGAACAGATTTTAAGAAAAATTTCTTTAATTCTATTGTCAATACAAATGTGCATTATCAAAAGCATGAAATTTATTCAATACTTAGCCATAGAACATCAATAACAAACTATAAATTTTCGATATGTTGCAATTGTTATTTCTTTAATTCGTAAAAGGCCTGCCCAAAGTTTAGTCTGCCTCCAAGTTTACAACTGCAATGTTTAATTAAATTTTATATCATTCTCTAAAAAATATTAATAACTAATGGATAAAATTAGCTTCGACGGTTTTTAAAAATCACTTGGTACAACCCATATTATTCTTTTATTTAAAAAATGTTGCAGACAAAAACAGGATTTTATGTATTATAATAAAAGTATTTTTTTGCATTAAAAATATTAGACATAAAATTATTTTTATCCCAAGCTAGTAAATTAATATTCTGGATAAACAAGCCGGCGGCCAAAAATTTGATGTTGAAGCATTTTAAATAGAAAAAAAATATATGCATTCTAATGTAATTAAAACTTCAAAACATATTGTGCTAATAAAAAAATCATTACACTACATTATTAAAAATTATTGCTTACCTGCTTCAGAGATGCTCGTGTTCCTTCAAGAATTAACTTACCATCAGCAGAATAAGCCCGTTTTAAATTGAACTTATAACACAAGCCTCCTAAATATAATCCAAATTCAGAATACAAGCACTTTAAAAATCCAGCAGGTGCCTCACTTATGTTAAATACTACCTTTTTAGATAGAATGTTTCTTGTTACAATAGAACAAACTTCATTATAGGCTTTAAAACGGTTTTCTTTTGTGCCAAAAATGGATATTAGTTTTCGAGTACTGTCTAAAATGATCACTGTGTTTGTGTTTTTTTGAATTGCATTAATTTCTTTCTCCGAATCAGCTGTAAACAAACAATTGTACTTTTCATTAGAACAATTCAAGATCTTTCCTCGAAGCAACTGCGAAATTTCAAAATGTGTATCAAACAGTTCCTGCATGCCCTTAGATGAAAATCCAATATCTATAATGGACTTTTGTTGGATCTTTTTGGTAAAAATTCTGGTTGTTTTTGAATTTTTTTGTATGCGCTGAAGTTCTTCTTCTATAGCTTCATATATTTGTGCTTTACACTGCAAATGAGATTCCTTAATTACTTTTATTTGTAGAGGAACAGAGTCAATTTTAGCCTTGCCATCTAAATTATTTAAAGCTTTAACGCCATCCTCCCATTTCTTAAAATATACCATTGCAGTCCAGAAGTTGCAACTAGGATTTGGGTATTTTAAATCTATAAGAGCACTTGCACTAAATAGCTTCTTGAGTTCACCTTTGGTATATTCCATTTCTTTTTCTGTGACTTGTGGAGCTTTCTTCCTCGAAACATAAATGTTTCTGATTTTTATCAAATCTGGTAACTTTTTAACTAAATTTTCTTTAATCATTTCCTCATCAACAAAACTCGGTAAATTTTTCATATCAAGCACTTTTTCAGACTGTGAAGGAATGAACTGCACATAATTATTTTCAATATAAAAAGATGACGATGTCAGTCCCCCAGAAGCAGTTATGCAATCAGATTCTGAATAGAATTCAACCCAACCTTTACCAGTAGCAGGACAGCGACACCATTTTACTTCCATTCTGTAAATTGGCAATGGCTCCTCGCTGTTTATAGGCACATGAACATTTGCTTTTACTTTCAGTCCCTTCTGCTGACTAAGAGTCAACATAGCTTTCTGAGCATTTGCTACTTTTACGTAGGCTGCAGAAATGCGGCAAGAATTCCTGCCTATATCAGCTACCTGTAGTGACTGAAGAGGCCCAAAACTTTTCAATGATTCTTCAACCACTTTAAACTGGAGCTTCAACAGATTGACAACTACCACTTCTTTGAATTCTCCAGGCATTATGACATCACTTACTATACCTCCAGCTCCAAGACAAAAGCTAGAAAAACTATCTTTTATTTCTACGATTTCTTCTTCATTTTTCATGTCTGCATGGGCCTCCTCAACCATTTCATATATATAACGGGATACAGTCTCATGATACCTTTTCAGCAAATAAATAACTATTACACCCTTTTCTACACAAACATCAATTTGAAAATTCTTACAATGAGTAAGTCTCTCAACTAGAGATTCTAAATTGTTAATTTTGCTCCCCTTTTTGCCAAGAATATGCCTGATTAAGACTGACTCTCCAAAGGGACCCAATGTTTTTGGAAGAAGCTGAAGACCCTTCAAAGAATCGGGATGCAACTGAAATGTACCTTCATGGACTGCTTGTTTAATAGTCTCTTCTTTAATAGGTGTAACATCAAGAAGAAAGTTCCGACTAGTTTGCATGAAAGCACTATACACAAGAAAGCTGGGAAAATCTGTCCCAGCTTTCTTAAGGTAATTCAAAGCTGAGGATGGGTGAATATACAAAGACTCTGGAAAATGAGGTGAAAAGTAACCCAGTTTAGGATGCCCAGAATATGAACACAAATTTTCTGAGAAGCAATTAAATACAATTTTTTCAAATTGAGATTTAAAAGCACGATTATTATAACGTCGACTTACACGAATCCCAAGATCCTGGTGAAGACTATTCAAAATTTCCTGAATTGTCTTTGTAGCAGAATTTAGGGCTTTAGAATTCACATAATTTTTAACACACCAATTATACCTTTCAGGTCTAGCTTCTTCAAGCCATCGTTTATAAACTTCTAAATATGTACACAAATCGCCATTTTCTTGACAAAATATCCTTTTTCTTTCATCGGCGACAGCTTTTATGTCCTCAGTTCTGAAAAATAACCTTCCAGCTTCATTTAAAAGGGCAGCTACTATTATAGTTTCATAACCTATTTCAGCTTTTATACCTTCCAGAACAAGTTTCGCTAAATGAGGTTCAGTTGGGATCTCTACCACTTTCTTCCCCAATTCTGTTAGACTAAACCCCTGCTTGCTCTCTTTTATTAGACCTAAATGCTCCAAGGATTCAAGAGACTTTTTAAGTGCCTCCCTTGGAGGAGGTTCAACAAAACTAAATAGCCTAGGTTCTAAGCCAAATTGATAAAGTTTAAGCACAGCTTTCTGAAGATTTGTTCTTAAGATTTCAGGCTTTGACGAGTTTTCCATTTTTTCATAATTTTTTTTACTGTACATGCGATAACAGACTCCAGGTTGGGTGCGTCCTGCTCTACCTTTGCGCTGTTCCGCAGAGCTCTTATTGATAAAATCAACTAATAAACAACTTTTGTTCTTGTCTGGATAATAAACCATTTCTTTCGCCCTCCCACTATCAATAACATACTTGACTCCTGGAATTGTTAATGAAGTTTCTGCCGAATTTGTTGCGAATATTATTTTTCGTTTATTCTGATTTGCCTGAAAAACAAGAAGTTGTTCTTGTAAATCACATTTGCCATGTAAACACAGAAGTTCAGGCATATCTGGTTCTGAGCACCAGTCTTTAAACATCATTATGGCTTCATCAATTTCTCCAGGTGATGTCAGGAATACCAATATGTTACCATCAGATTTTTCTTGGTGAATTCTCAGAGCAGTTTCTACACATTTCTTGACATAATCATCACCAACTTCAACATCTTCTTCTAACCAAACCACTTCTACTGGATAAGTTCTTCCAGGGACTTGGATAACTTTGGATTGATGTTCACCAAAGTGTTGCACAAATAAGGATGGGTCTATAGTTGCTGACGTTACAATAAGTCTAAGATCGAGTCTTTCACTAATGCAGTCTTTTAGCATCCCGAGTACTAGATCTGTATAAAGAGTTCTTTCATGAGCTTCATCTATAATAACGCAAGAAATTCCACGTAACTTTCTATTCCGCAATAGCTTTTTTAATAATGCATAGTCAGTCATGTATATAATTTTAGTGTTGCTATCATACTTCTTCTCTGCACCAATGTCATAACCAACCAGTTTGCCAACAGCAGTTCCCATCTGCCCACAAACAAAATTAGCAACACTAACTGCAGCTATTTTACGTGGTTGAGTACAAATTATGGTACCTCTATTAGCAAATGTAGACTGTAGAAGATATTCTGCTAGTTGTGTAGTTTTCCCAGATCCTGTTTCTGCACTGATAACCAGAACTGAATATTCTCGAACTGAATTAAGCAACTCTCCTTTTTTAGAATACACAGGTAAACAACGTCGAAAGGAATTGCATTCGTAACTAAACATTTTTTTTAATTTGCGTATCGCTAAAGAGACAGAATAAGTAGGCAATTTTACTTGTGAATTCAATCTATCCTCCTCGTCTCTTAATTTATTCAGAGATTCTTTTCCACTATCAAATTTTTTTTCTAACATTATCAACTGCTTCAAAGCTGTTCTTTCTTCACTGGTGAATTCAAAAAACTTTTCATCTTTTAAAACAAATTTTTCTTTTAAAGTTAAAGTTCCTTTTATATAGAATTTCTCATGCAAAGCTAATTTCTCTTCCAAAGTACTGACAAATGTTTTAAAAACCGTCTGCATTTTTTCTAGGACATCCAGTTTCTCATTCAAGCTTGAATACAGTTCTTCACATAGTTTCTTATTTCTTATATTTTTTAAAGCTTTCATTTCATTCTGAACTTCTCCTATTTTCTCTTTGTGCTCTCGAACAAACTTCTGTACAAAGTCATTAAAATATTTTTTACAATTTTCGAACATCGCATCACTGCAATCACACGGCCTGGTCAGGTGATATTTTAACTGTGAAGCAAGAGTTATATGAGGATCTTTGAGATTTTTTGCAGCATCTTTTTTCTTTTTAAGAATAGGAACAGCCTTCAAGGCATCATATTTGCTTTCAAAATTTAAAACAAGAGATTCAGAAAATTTACAACAAAACTCCAGAGAAAATCTGTTGTGTTTTAAGAAATCACAGAACATTTCTGTCCAGTATTCTAAATTGTCTGTTTTATCAGAAACATTAACAATGATAAAAAATCCAGACTCTTTAGTTTTCTTTATACTCTGGCGTGGCACATAAAAGTCCTTTTCATTTCCATTTCTTGCTACAAGAGTTGTTCTTGCATCAAATTTCAAATCTCTATGAATAGTTTCACTAGAATGACCTAAGCTTTTAGATGAACTATTTTGATGATAATATGAATTATGATGCAAATTTTCATCAGTCGCTTTGGCAGAATCTGTAGAATTTTTAGGTGATACAAAAGGTTTGCGTTTCTTTTTGTCAGCATTAACTCTACAACTACTTTCTGATTTATTCAATGAATTATGAGAAGCTTCCTCTACACAACTGATGTTCTTACTACGAATACTGCTCTGTCTACTAAATGTTTTATTAGAACTGTTGTTCTCATCATTTTGAACATGCACAGGCTTTTCTGAACATGAAGACAGATGCACATCATTATACACTTTAAGAGAATCTTTTGAACCTTTAGACGAAGAAACAAAAGCTTCGTCTTTTCCTACATCATCACCAGCTCCACTGCTACTTCGTGAATTATAAAATGAATTACTGGTAATTTCCTTCTTACAATTGAAGTTTTTATTACCAGCACCAATTTGTCTGTTATATTTGTTGGAATTGCTTTTTGGTTCATTCTGTAGATTCGCAGGCTCTTTGGTATATGAAGACTGATGCAACTCTTCATCCTTTTCTAAATCAACATTATATCTACTATTATTTTGCGACTTGATATATGACCTGTTGGAAGTTTCTCCCTTATTACTGAAGTTCTTATCATAAGCACTGCTTTGCCTGTTAAATGTTCGATTGGAATTCCGTTTTTCTTTATTCTGTACTTGCATAGGATCTCCGGAATGTGTAGACTTATACAAACCTTCAGGAGCAGATTTCACAGAATTTTTTGAGCTATTAGACAATGATGATAAAGATCGGTCTTTTTCTGCATCAAGATTACTACTACTGTTTTGTGATTTATTATATGGCTTGAATTGTTCCCCTTTACCACTGAAATTCCTAGTATGAGCATTGTTTTGTCTATTCAATTTTTTATTGGGACTGTTTTTTTCTTCATTCTCTACTTGCACAGTATCCCTGGAATGTGAAGGCTGATGAAAATCTTTATGAGCAGACTTGACTGAATTGTTTGAACTTCTAGAAGACGATGCAAATTTTCTGTCTTTCTCTATATCAACACTGAAGTTACTACTACTTTCCGAGTCATTTCGTGACCTACAGGAAGTTCTCCGATTACGACCAAAGTTCTTATTATGAGCACTGCTTTGTCTGCTAGATTTTATATCAGAATTTTTTTCTTCATTTTGTAGACGAACAAAATCTTTTGAATGTGAAGGTTGACAAAAACCATCAGGAGCTTTGTCAGAATTGTTTAAACTTTTACATGATGAAGACCGGCCATTTCTTACATCAATATCACATCTATTACTATTCTGTGTGTTATTTGATGAATTGCTAGAAGTTTCTTCCCTACAGCTGAAGTTTTGATTAGAAGCACTGCTTTGTCTGTTAGAGCTTTCATTGAAATTGCATTTTTCTCCATTCTGCACATGATTTTTTGAATGTGACGGTACTTTTGCAGTAGATGAATCAGACAGTTTTTTGTTTATGTCAAAATTATTTAAGTCCAAAATATTTTTAATTTCAGGATTTTTTGTCACATCAAAGTCTTCAGGATGCCTCTCATACATATATGATACAACATTTGTCACTGTGTTGACGATTTTTGTCACCTTTTGACGATAACGAGGAGGCAAGTCTTCAATCTCATCAGTATTATATAACCCGGTTCCCACAAAATGGTGTCTTTGAGAATTGTAGCTTTCTAAATCTTGATACTGAACTGTTTCTTTAAAATCTCTTGGCTGCGATGGAAACGTCCTTGGCTTTTTTTCGAAATGCTTATAATCATTTGGCTGCGAGTTGTTCGGCTGTGAATTTGCTGCTTCTCCAGACTTGCTTGTTGATGTGTCCTTCACACTGTTAGAAGAACACTTTCTGTTTCTAGATGATTTATCCTCCATGATGATGAAAGACCTTTTCCTTCCAGCAGTTCTAACCCTAAAGAAAACAAATGCTAAAGTATCACATGTATGAATGCATATATGATATGTAATTTTTACACTATTAAAACCAAAATAAAACTTTTTTTCATAAATTCTTGCATTAACTTAGCATATGGTAATGTTCACTATTTATATTTGACAGAGATACTCAAAATAAAAATAAAAATATTTCGAAATTTAAACTTGCTTATCTACAAAAATCACAAAAATTAAATTCCTGACATGAAAAAATTTAGTCAAATTTTCAATAATGTATAACAGTTTTCAATTATTATATTGAACACATTTACTGCCTTACTTCTTGCAAATTCACAAACCAAAATAAAAACCTTAGACAATTACTGATTATTACACTAAATACCTTGTCAGTGCAATGCACATTTAGTAGAACAAACATATGATGGCCAGCATGTTGTTTGATAGTTAACACTCCATTAGTCTAATCATTGCTCAGACTTAAGATTATGGTATGGTCTTGTCACGAAGCTCGTGAAACATTTGCAAGCCGCAAAATGGCTGCTATTTTGGATAGCGGCAAAAAACAAAATTTCGCTTCAGAAAAACATTTAATTTTCCTTTTGTTGGCTTGGAATTAAAATTTTGTGGATTTCCACATTTCACATGTTATCGCTTGAAAAGAATTATGCCATACTGTAGAGTGCATATATTTATTGCAACAAAAGAAGAGTTATGTTTAATTGAATGAAAACAAAAAGAATTCAGCAACAAATGAAAACTTATATGGTCTAAAGATGTACAGCTTTAAAAATACCTTTAACTTCAGGGTTTTAACAAGCTACAAATAAAAAATGAAAGATATTTTTCTTCCATATTGGGTCTCACTAATCTGAAAATTCAGAGAAATTTAAGAATAATCATCAAAATTTTAACCTAATAATTAAAATTTCATTCAAAATATGGGGTATATTATGAAATAGAAAAGAACCTGTATTCTCAAAAACCAGAAAATAGAATTATTGTGACTATCACCAATACATAAAAAATAGCAACCCTTATGCTGAGACTTCAAAAATACATTTAAATTATTCAACAATAAATAAAATCCGTTTTGCTTCAAAGTATACAAAATTTTAACATGAGCAAAATTAACATAAGTAAAATTAAGGGCTCAACATAAGCCCTTAATATTATGGCAGAAGTTATCAATGAATTAACTTGATAAATGTCTCTTTTTGCGTTCCAAGGGGTAGCATAGAATTATAAGGGATCGAAAACAAAATTCAGCTATAAAATTAGAAAGCCTATCTGGATACTATAACTCATACATAATCCCTAGTTTTAGGCAGCTAAAATGAAATAAAAAATTTTCTCCACAAAAAGTAGGGGGCAACTGTCCCTCGACTCTCTGTCACTGTATGACTGCTTTAATTTAGTTAATCTCTCATTCTAAAGCCATGCAAGGGCTATTTTGGGATGAACTTTCTGATTTTGAACCAAACTCAGATGACAAGAACAATGCCTACCCCCCTTCCCCTTCTGAACTTCCATTCTACAACAGCAGGAAGACATTTGGTTCCAACAGATTTCAGGTGGTTGGTGGAATCGAGTCTAGATTTCATGCTCCTCTGGCATTGAAATGGAAACTCTACCAAGAGGCTAATTTAACTAGTAACCAGATGCAGTAGAGCTGGAATGCCATTGCAGCACTTTTTTTTTTCTTTCATGAGAAATAATTAGGGAAAAAAATTTGTAAACATCCTTAAAACAGCACGATCTTAGTCAACCAGGTTAGTGCACTGCTCATTTTGCGACTACATCATTCATAGTAACATACTATTATGCACATTATTTTCACACAAAAGTTAACTATTTGCTAAATCATTATTTTTTAAATATTCACATCTTAACATTTACTGAATCAAATGATACACACTGTGACCATAGAATTGCAAATCAAAATCATTCAAAAAAAGCAAAAAACTACGATAAATACTCAGAGAGAATCGAATTAAACAAAAAAGGAATCCATTCTCGTCCATTTTATCAAGGGCTAAGGACTTTATTCGAAATAGATTCAAAATATTTGGGAAATTTTTCTGTAAGAAGCTTGCATTGTTTTTAAATGAACATAGAATTGTAACATTAGTAAAAGCGAAAAGTCGTAACAGAAAACTATTTTTGAATGAAAATTTCTCAGTTATATGTGAGAATAGAATTGTAACATTAGTAAAAGCGAAAAGTCGTAACAGAAAACTATTTTTGAATGAAAATTTCTCAGTTATATGTGAGAATATAACCAAAAAGAAATTTTCATTCAATTTCAGATTTTTTTTCTCAAAGCAATTTCATATCTTGTTTTATAGATAGAGCAACAAACAGGAATTTATTTCTATATAAATGCAGATACTAATTCAACAATAGAAATTTGTGAATATAACTATAATTAAATCAGGATGAAAAAGAAAAGGATTTTTTTTTTTTTTTCAAAAAAAAAGCGACAAATCAGTTTTAATTAAAGGAAAACAAATATAAAATAATAAGAATTTTAATTTTAAAAGGAAATTTTTAAACATTCGTCATGTATCTAACTTTGTTTAACTATATTTATCTTGACATTAAGGATCAAAAACTAGTCCACAATCTTATCTTCAGTATTTCTTATACAGAAATTTTTCATCTCCAACGCATGTAACATTTGAGGTTTAAGACATACTGTCGATATGGAAAAAGATCATGAAGGGAAAAATCCACATAATGTAAAAAATTCAAGAAAATCTGTAACCAAGCAATGCTTTAGCACTGTATACTCTAGAAATTATTTTATTTAGTCAACAAACTATCAACATATTACAGACATCAGCATTTACATCTTTTTTACTTGTATTATTTTATAAAATTTATTCAAAGTGTTGTTAGCATCAATATTTTTTCAAAAAAAAAAACATGCTTAGAGCATTTTAAAATATACTTATCACTACTTCGCACTTGTTCCATTGCGGAAAAGAAATCGAACTTTATGCTACATCACTCGGAAGGAACATTTTACCAAAGGCATTCATACTTACTAAGATCAGCAAATCGCTGAAAAAAAATAAACACTTTCGTATTTACTAGTCTTCGATTGAAATAAAGGATTATCAGGATTTACATTCTTCTGAAGAGAATAAAACAACACGCTGAAAAGCATTGAGAAAAGAAAATATTCCTCAGCCGAAAGAAAAAGAAAGTAGATCTGCTTTGTGAAACAAAGAAATAAACTATTTTTAGAGCGCAAATCTAGTAACACTCGAACAAACATAATTTTAGAATACGAATTTCACAACTTGAATCCCGCGTTAGGAGAAGGCTTAAAAAATGATTCGAATATATACGATCAAATCACTTTGTACAGTAAAATGGAGTTTAAAAATATAAGTAAATACGCTTATGACACACAGATTTCTGTGCTATCTCAAAGTTATCTTCTACTGCAAAACAACAGTAAGGTGAGGAATCCGGGGATTCCCCGCGGCCCATCGTCTGCTACCAGTTTGCAAATCGTCCTCGTTTTTGCGAACCGAAACTCACTCTTTTTCATCACCCTCGTCCTACATTCTGACATCAGCGGGTTTTTTTGCAATTATCCGCAACGAAACACATGAACAGTTAAGAGACGCTGAGCTAGGCAGGAGTTAATCTCGGAAAATCTTAAAAATCGTCATTTGGCAAGAAACACCATGTATCTCAATTTTTTTGAAATTTCAAAGAGGAAGAAATAACTGAATTTTTCGCAACGAATAACGAATATCTCTGCATTTTTTTCACATCTGGTAGGAAAATGCGATCTCATGTTCATATCAGATGTTAAAAAATTCAGAAATATTCGCTATTGGTTGCGAAAAATTCAGTTATTGTTTAGCAACGAATTCGGAAACCCTCGGCGCTTTTGCGCATGCGCCGGGCGGAGTTATTTCCATCAAAATAGGGGAAAGTGAAAAATGGAAGGGTGATGTTTGCATTTTACAGAGCGTGATCTAACAAAGAACTCCGAAAATGCGTTCAATATGACTCACTGCCTGACACCCCTTTTCCGGTGTAAAATCGTCCAAAAGTGGTAGTCTCGGAGTCCGTTGCTGAACAGTATTTCTTCCTCTTTGAAATTTCAAAAGAATTGAGATACATGGTGTTGCTTGTTAAGCGATAAAATGAAACAGTTAACAATTTTAAAGAAACAGGATGACAAAGAGAAGCACATTTTGCTATTACTTTTACTTTTTTTTCCTCTTTGAAGCTGATTGTAGTAGCGCAGGGTGGGCAAACTGTTTTTCATAAAGGGCCATTTTTAGAATTATAGTTACCTGAATAATACTTACGGAATACGGAAGTCAACTTGAACTATAAATCGAGCCACTCCCCCTTATTTATTTTGTAAAAATTGGTTTATTTTTGCTTCTACAACCAGTTGCAGATGTGATGGACGAGCCCATCGCAAGATGACTTTCTCGCAGGTAAAGGATTTCGACTGAGGAGCACTAAGAATCCGATGATGTAACATTTTCATTGGTTTTCGCGCCATTGAGTGTTTTCTTTAATCCGCGATTTTGGGGATCAAATGATTGTTCTCATCAAAAGAAAGGATTTTGCTAAACAATGACAGTAAAGTGTGCAAACAGTTTTCATAAAATATTGTTAGATTATTTTTTTTTTACTCGGAAACATTTTAATTTGTTATACAGTGAAACTCTCTGAGCGGCCACCCCTCCGTTCCGAGAAAAATTGGCCGCTCAGAGGGGGTGGCCGCTCTGAAGGGTTTTCGTTACAATTACAAGATAATTGCTATAATACATAATATAAACAACTTACTTGATGCTGTTGCGTTGAGCGCGCAAAAAGGTGTATTGTTATCGTATTCTGTTTAAATCTTCTGTATCTTTTTTATACTTTTTCTTTTTTTACCATTTAATTTATATTTCTATTATTTGTTTCTGTATTATATTAGAAATAGCTGCATATGCGCCATTCTATATATTACAAAGAGTTTTAATTAATTTTTGACTAATTAATTTATACTTAATATCTTTGTTAAATCTTGTTAATTATAACTGATAATATAAACAAGTCTGACACATATTTCTTATTTAAAATGAAGTTTGAGACTTATCTAAAGAGAAAATAGTACTTTATTTAATAATTTTTTACATTTTTTGAAAAAAAGTATACAATTTGTGACTGTTTTAAGTTTTTACCCTTCTCGGAAAAAAAAAAATCATTTTTTCAAGTTCGTTTTTCAGTTTAAAAAGTAAATCTGTAACCGATGCTTTTGTTAAATGGGATGGGCGAACCCACCCGGCGGCCGTTCAGAGGGGTTGGGTGGCCGTTGCTAGGGGTTATTTTAACATTAGGTCTATGGGCCGAAAAATCCGTGCCACGAAAAATTGGCCGTTAAGAGGGGTGGCCGTTCGAAGAGGTTTCACTGTACTATATTATTTACTTTAAAAAAAAAAAAAAAGGAATTAAGCAATGAAAGAGCCGCATGCGGTTCCGGGGCTGCAGGTTGTCGATCCCTGTAGCAGGTTAACCATATTCTCTGCATAGTAAAACTTAGGAAGGAGAATTTTTCTGGAGCTAACTTTCTAAAATATGAAATGACATTAATCTTTTTTTATATATATGAACTATTTACTGATTAGGCGAAAACGGAACGACAAAGCATCGTAATCGAGACATTTCTAACTAGTCTGGGACATGTGATCATTTAGATTATCTGAACTTCAATTCGGGGTATTCTAGAATTCGGGGCGCAAGTTATTGGAGAATTGGGCAAAATCATAAGATTTTTTTTTTTTTTTTTTACAAAACTGGAAAAGTAAACGATAAAAAGTAAGCAGAAAGAGATGAAATACTAATACTATATGTTTTACTATTCACGCTTTTCTTTTTTTTTTCCAGACTAATTCAAGCGCATTGTAATATTAGGGTGATCATAATTCTATGTACAGTACAGTAATGGGAAGAAAAAAATCTTCAGAAGCTATTTTTTAATTAAATATAGTTAATTTTTTTAATATTAACAGTTAATTTTAAGTAAAAATTACAACAATCCAAGATATTGTTTAGCAACGGATTCCGAAACTAACACTTATGGACGATTTTACACCGGAAAGGCGTGCCAGGCAATGAGTCTTACGAACGCATTTACGGAGTTCCTTGTTAGATTATGCTAAGTAAAATGTAAACCATCTCCCCTTCCATTCTTCACTTTTCTCCTATTTTGATGAAAATAACTCCGCCCGGCGCATGCGCAAAAGCGCGGAGGATTTCGGAATCCGTTGCTAAACAATACTTGATTCAAAGTCGAGACATTTTCTTAATTTTGGGACAAACTGTCAAACATCGTATACTACCGGCAAATCCAGGACATCTGGTCACTAGTTAATTCTATTATTTATATATCATTCAAGGAGAAGAACTTCTATTTACACGGCACTTTAATTTTATTTTCACATGAACAGAGATAAATGCTAAACACTGCGTAAAATAACATTCTATACAAAATATTTCGTTTGCATAAATGAATTTTTACTTAAGAAATGTTTTCCAATTTTTTTTAATAATACTGTTTAATTTGGATTTGTTAAAATTGTTACATATATGGAGGGTTATGTATAGAGTTAAAGTGAACAAAATCCATGTTTTGTCCATTTTACACTAACACTGCTGTTGTAGTGTTATATTTTTTGTGAAATAATGATTCAAGTCCACAGTTCAATCCACCAGGTCCAGTATCCACAGGCAGAAAGAACAATTAAAAGATCACTTATTATTTTAAATGCCGATAACTGATTTTGAATTTTGTTTTCTCACACTTTTTTCACTGTGAATTACGGATTCCAACTGCACGACTTCAATTTATACAATTTTAGGTAACAAATTAACCGTGTAATCGAGGGCTAAGTGTTATATATCGTTGTTTTGTCTCTAATTATAGTAACTTAGACCAGATCCCTTTCTAGTCTCAGTGATTTTTAAAATTTAAATTTCCCAGAAAGAAAGCTAATCATATTTCTGAAAGTGTATGTCGAAGCGAATTTTTAGATTTAACCAACATCAATTGCAAGAAAAACAGGAAAAAAAATCTTAGATTCTGATAATTTAACAAAAGAATTCGAGAAAGAATTTGTCTTACTAGATTTTCTTAAGTTTCTGTAAGTCTTCGGAGAAAGTTTATTCTTAAATTAACTCAAGGATTAAATAAAATGTTTTAGTGTCAAAATAATACCAAGCAGTTTTAATTCACAGTTTAAATGAAACGGATATCTTTTCTTTCTTTTTTTTGAATAAACATTTCAAAATTGAAAAGAAAAATGTGATCAATGGTAATTCGATTTAAATCAGTTTACGGCTGAAAAATAATTCAATTGAGACTTCTTAAAAAAGGAAGAGTGGAAACTTTTACATCTCCTTTTTTAAATTTTTCGACGGTTGTAATAAAAAAAAATCACCTAGGCTTAAATTTCTCTTTTAATTTGATTGTTGATTTCAATCGTCTAATAAATCAAATAACTAACGATGTGGGATATATGGAACTGAGGAAAAAATTATTATAAACGACTAGTCAATGTTTAATACCACTGTCGAGAACATGCCTTTAGTTTGACAGCAAATTTAAATTTTACATCTTGCATTGTAAGCAAATATAAATATGGATCGAATGATTTTATATTTCACACCAATAAGTATTCCATGATAATTTATCGTACTCGCATATGTATAGTACGATTCGCTCCCTTCCCCGGGGAACTACAATAAATCTTTTATTTATTTATTTATATTAGCACTTTTCTCACAAATGTTTTTCCACTTACAAAAAGCCACTGTTCATTTCCCCATTCATGGAATAAAAGCAAAATGTTTGACGTTAATTCTCTAAAAGAAAGCAAACACGGAACAGCAAAAACTAAAACGGAAATGACACAATCCGAAGATTCATTTTCCTAGCGACCTTCAGTCTCAAAATACTTTTAAAAACTGAATCATATCCATGGTGTTTGTTTACGCGTAAGTTTATAAAATCATCGATGTTTGAGGAAGCTGAATAATATGTAGTCAAAAAAAAAATCTAGAAAACATCGAGCCGTAATATTGATTGGAAAAATCAGAAAATTATTTTGCTTACTAACAGTAGAAATCGTCTGCACTCAAAACAACGTCGCTTTCACGTGGACAGACATCACAGGCAGAACATTTCAAGAAATGCAAACAAAATTATTTTCATTTTACGATTACTAGCCCAAAAGCAAACGGAATAACATAAAATCATTTTGAAAGAATCATTCTGGTAAAAAAAAATTACAGCAAAAGATGAACGTAAGCTACTTTTTACAGATTAATATCTCATTCTGCCTCTACCTAGAATAAACTTCATCAGAGAAAACATCCGATTTTTAATTCGCAGTGGTAATTATTTGGTTGAGAAGACAGCTAGACTGCATACACATGTCATCCAACAACCGGAAATTAAATGTTTTTCTTAGAACACAGACTCAAATCATTTATAATTAAAGCGGCAATGATAAATGTTTGAAGGAATGATTGAAAAATTAAGAGGGAAGTGGAAAAAAATGTTGATTTAATTTAATAATCAAATATGCTTACAATATAAAAAAAATCGGGATTAATTTCAAAAGTAGCAATTAGGTTGTATAACACCAGCAAATGGAATAAAAGATAAATTTTCTAATTTTGGACCTAATTACGTTGAAAGTGCACAGATGACATACGAAGTTCCAAAGAAATAAAAATGGAGGTTTGAATAAATAAGATTCGTGGTCTTCAAATGTATATAATAACTGTGGATACATTAGCAAAAATATTATTTGCAAAATAACAGAGAATAAGCAGAATACAATAAATAAATAAAAACTTTGTTTATATGACATTGAAAAAAAAATTTGAGTTTTATACAGAGCTTATAATCTGCTACCCTCCAATTCTGTTGTTCTACATTAAAACTCAGATTCACTTAAATGCTAAATATCTAACATCTGTTTATCCTTTGAAATGTGCTTAAAGGGTTTTATAATGAAAAAATATTTTTAATGATTTGAATATCCTTTAAAAAAATCCTTGAATTACATATGCATTGGCTTAGGGGCAGGGGGACAAGGGGGTGTAAATGCTAGTCAAGCAGCAGACATAAAATTAGATCATTTGCTTCACTTTTTAAAACCAAATACGAAGGCAAATCTCTACTAATAATAAAGAAGAATGTGTGCGTGTGTTGGCACTCTACAGGGCAGACTGCTGAATCTAGAGCTACAAAATTTGACACAAACATACTTTGGAGTGTGGGAATGTGCACCTTGGAGCCCTTCCTTGAAATTTTAATTAGAATTCTCATTAAAAATTAAGCAATTTTTCCTTAATAACTTCCAAAAATATTACAGCACAAACAACATTTTCACGCCATCTGAAAGTGCAAAAAATTAACTTTTTCAAGATAAGTTGTTGTTTCAATCTTTGACACTTATCTTAAGTGTCAATTTTTTTTCTAATTTTAATAAATTTTTAAAAATATTTTTTGGCATAATTTACAACAATACTTTTCATTGTTGCAATGAAATTCAAACCGTTTTCATTGTTTAAATATTAAATTGCATGTTTCTCTTTCATTGTTGAAAGCTGAAGTAATATCCTAATACATTTTGCTTTCATATTTTATTTCATCACATTTTTTGTGGAATCTGTAAATCATGCTCTCTGAGATATTACATATGTTAAGAAACATATCCAGTAAGCTAAATGATCATGGTTGCTAAGTTTTCATTCTTTTTTCAGCATATTTTAATCCAGCTAACAAGCCACTGGCCAAAAAATGTGCTGCACTATTTTAATGTTGAACTCAAATGTATATTTTGGAAGAGGAATAAGAAAGTCAAGATGGCGCCAACAACATGCATGACATGGTCAGTTATTTGACTCCATTAGGGACATTTATGTAGGCAATGAACAGAACAGGTGCAAGGCCACTAAAAGAACAAAGGTTAAATATCTACCACAATCTAAAGTTTAAAATTACGTTGTTAAAGTAACCATGAATATAAAAAAGATGCAAGATTCAATTGAAATCATATTCCCAGCGACAAGCTGGTCACTGAAGTTGGCTAGTATATAATATTTCAGTCTTAAGGCCTATTATTGCTACGCTAGAATTATTTTTGTTCTACTCAAATACTGAAATACATCAGAAAGTGAAATGTGAATTCAAAATTTTTAATAACTTTTAAATCAGTTATCATCTATTTATCTGTTCTGGGTCGAAGTCAAATCATTTGGTTATCTTATCTAATCGGCTTGTTATCTTTAGCTGGTATAACCCGTCAGGGATTTTTCATATAAATCATTTTTCAATAATTTATAACCGAATAAATGGTTAATCATTAAATTTTAGATTTTACTTTTGTCAAAAAATGGACCAAAATTGTACACAGGGATTACCAGATTCTTAGAGTTAGGGAATATTCACAGTCAGGGAATATTATTTACTGCAGGCAAGAAAGAGAAAAGAAGAGATTTTCAAACTCAAATAGGTCAATGAATATTAGTGCCACAGGAAAATAATAAGACAAGCAATTAAATAGTATAATATATATATATATATGAAATCATCTCACTTAATTTTACTTTAAATTCTAATATTATATATTTTAAAATCTTAGCGCTATATTAATGCATTCCAAAATCGCTTTTCTTAAACTCCAGTTTCGTTTTATTTCCCGCGCTGGAGGTATATTAAATCTCTCGTTTGGCATATTTATTACTAAAAGAATATTTTAATCGCTTCCACCCGTCAACATAAATCTCAAAATCAGCGACTTATTGCCACCATACTTTTCCCTAAAACGCTTAAGTAATTTATTAAAAATAGCCAATATTTCCTTCACTTTGATCACATGTTTATATGTTATTCCCTTATCTGAGAGAATGCAGGGAGTTTCTGTTCACTTTTACTTGGAAACTTCAACTAAGATGCACGTATGTCCGCCACTCTCATAAAAATGACTTAAATATTTGGATAATAAAGAAAATTAGAATATAACTCGGCTTTTTACCGACTACAACCACGAAAACCTTACATATATATATTTTTTAATATTTTAACATGTTTACTGATGTGATAAATTTACAGTCTATTTTATAAAAGCTACTTACTTAGCTTTTTTCTAATAAAATACTATAAAAATTTCAACACTCTAGAATAGTGGTTCCCAACTTTTATTCCCTCGCGAACCCCTTCATGAATCTTTACGTTTTCGCGTACTCCCTATTGTCATATCCCACCGACAACAAAAACAACCATCCGTCCATCCAAAGTAGTTTTTTCTCAATAATGTTAAGGACTTAGGTTAGCTTAAGAGTCAAATGACTTGAATTAATAATATTCGCAGGACTTATATTTTATTCTACACCTTATTGCATTTTCACAATAGTATTAATTCAACGCCAAAGCAAATGAAATCAGTATTGTAATAATTTCGTATTAACTTATAAGGATGACTAAAAATTACACTCTGTAATAATCAACGTTTGAAGTGGTATAGTTATTAAATAGCAAATATTAACTTAGGGAAACAAAATTCTGTAACTTTTTTAATTTCTTACAATTTCTTGTTTCCGCCATTACCAACTTTGATTTCACATATCCTCAACTAGTCCTCTGCATATAACAGGTTGGGAACCTCCGCTCTAGAACATAATTCGCTATTCACTGTATATGATATAATTTAAAGCATAAATTTCAATTGAATTATGTTTATAAAACCAAGATTAAGATAACTCTAAAGTAAAATTAAATTCTGGAAAAAAAATTATAGCTTTTCTTTTCTCTCAAATTTCTTGCCGAATACCCATTTTTTAAAAACATTTCAATTTTGAATGTAAATAAAATGTCTGAAATTTTAAATAAAAAAATTAAAGAATAATAAAATTGATTTTTTATTATTTATACATTTAAAAAAATGTTAACACCTTGATGTATTTTTGTAATATTTTAAAATATCTCAATTCTGATAATACAAATTAGAAGCCCTCTTCGTTTTGGGATTGCTACACAAAAATAACAGTCATCATCTTAGAACATGACTGTGACAAGCATAGAAGAATATTAAGTGGATAAGTTAAATTTATTAGAAGTAAATTCCTATATCGATAACGAACTTCTAATAGCTCGAAAGCAGTGTCCCAATTTGTGGAAAAAAATACAGAAAAGTTAAGCAAGAAAATCTTTTAGTTCCTATAAGCACAGTAAACAGTGATCATTTATTTCCTGAAACAGGCAATGTATATGAAACCAAATAGAACAACTTCCAGAAAATGTGAAAAAACTATCGTTTTTGCATCATAATTTCAGGCTTTACGATGACTAATGTTATATGATATTATTAAATAGCCGAGTAACTTACGTATTATGCAACTTAATATTGATTAAACGCTATGAGATATTTTTAGTAATAAATGCAATGAAATGCAATTCTGCATTCTTTGTTAAATATATTTACAAGCACATTTTTTTTTAAAAATAATATCCTGAATTTATTCAGCCGGATATCTTTTTAGGATTCGGCCAGACCCAATATTCGGCAAACGAGCCGAATAGGCCAAATATTGATCAGTGGCGAAATATTTGTTACATCCCTATTCTTAACATCTTGTGTCTTCCTCTTTGTCAACCCATCATATTATAATCTAGACAACAAACACTCATAAAAAAAATTTGCAGTTAAGCTATATGATCTATAGATCTGATATGATAAATAGAATTTGAATAGTTTTATTAAAGTTAGTGATAACTCACATGAAATACATAGAAAGTTGCACATAACTGAATCGCCAGCGAGCCCACAAAATGCATGTTTTGACAAGTCTTGGGCTTAACCCTCCTAGCGGCAAAGATTATTTTTTCATGCTCAGTTCAAAAGCTGATAATTTATTTTATACATATATTTTCCTTAAAGGTACAACTTTGATAAATGGCATCACTGGCGATATTTTGTTTTGGCGACTTAACGATAGGATGTTCGGTTAGGCGGCAAAAAGTCACCAATACAAGATTATCGGCAGTGATGTCATATATCAAAGCTGTTCCTTTCAAAACATCCATGAATAAAGTATTTTAAGATTTCAGAGATGTGATTAAATAGAAAAAAAATAAGTTCATTCACTTCAAAAGCTGAGTTTTCGAACCCGAAAGTTACAAGATCAAAATAATTAGGAGCTCAGAGGGATAAAGAAACAGCTTTAACCCTTTGAGGATGAATGTCATGTGGACGTGCCAGCTTACTGTAGTGTTACAGGTGCAGCCATCCTCAAAGTGTTAATGAAAGTCTTTATTTTAAAAATTCTTTCACCACATGATGAAGTTTAAAATGTCCCATTAGAGTTAATGGTAGCTCAAGTCGACAGTGTGCAGAAAATCCCAAGAAACCACATCACCAGTGATCGACATAATGCACGTTTCTAAACGTCTCATAGTTAAAGGAAAAGCCACTCAAAACAGAACAACTTTGATTTAATTTCACAAAATATATTGTTAACTGGTGCTTAAAATTAAAGCTTGTTCAACTATATCATTTTCACTTCATTAGGATTATATTCAGGAATATTAATTAGCTGAAATGATATATTACGTAGATATCTCAGGGGTTTAATGGAGCCAGAATATACTGGAACCCCGATTTGGCACTGCTTTTTTTTTTTTAAGAAATGAGAAGGAAAAATTGTGAAAATGTCCTTAAAATAGCACAATTTTTGTCACCCACGTTAGAGCAATCCAGCACAGCTTATTTTGGGACTACACCACTGGTTTACCTGTACAATTGAGTTTAGTCATCACAGACTATAATCTCAATATGCAAATATTTTTTTGTATATATATACAGTCCTAGAGTTAAGACACTGGTAATAATATGATAGCCTAGAATTCATAGCCTGTTTAATAAGCAAAAGAATATATTTAAAGAAACGCGACCACTATAATAAACGAATTAGCCTACATTACATTCAACTCCAACAATAAAGAGGATTAAATATTTATTTCAGACATAAATGAACTTAAATAGAGCATTACTGGAAAGGAAGCAGGGTACAGCTGCGATAATTTTGTTTTGCTGACTTTTTTAAACAGCTTCAATATAGGACCGCATTGGCGATATTTTGTTTTGGCGACTTAACAATACGATGTTTGGTTGGGCGACAAACAGTCGCCAATACAAGATTATTGCCATTGATACCATATATCAAAGCTGTTCCAGAACAGGGTTGCCAGGTGGCCTTTTTAAGGCCAAATTCTGGAAATTTGGCCTTTTTTCAAAGCCCTTGGCCTTAGGAATTTTCATTTGGCCTTATATTCATTTTTGGCTTTATTTTTCCTTATAACTTTTAGAACGATTCTTAATATATAATTTTACGATTTTTAAATAATTTTTTGACATGACACTTTTCAACTGGCCCACAGTGAACTGCCAAATGAAGTAGTTCCAGGATAAGAAAGGTTTCTGTTCCTGTATTCTGACTGTATTAGTCAGAATGCCTATAGTGGAAGCTATGTTTGTCTCTGCACAGCATATATAAGAACCACTTTCCCTATTTTTACTCGTTTCTTTTCATCAATTCTTTTATGGACACTTCTAAACGAAAGCATAAAATATTATTTTTTTCTTCTTTTCCATTTATTTTCAGAGAGAGGACATCACATTACATATCTTTTAAAAGAAAGGAAAAAAAGTATTTATGTCTGTAATTTCGTTATTGTGTGAAATACATATTAATACAGCAATAAAATTGAAATACAGCAATTTAACAAATGCTTTAATTTCAAATCTAAGGGATAGAAAGAAGTTTTCAAAAAATATTTAGAACGACGCAGCATATTGGATTTGGATGCGAACTATTTAAACAACATTGAAACTAAGAGGCAGTGCATTTTTGATATTTTTTATCAAGTTTTGGAAACTCGGCCATCTATTACGCGTCTGAAATTACTGTTAGTCATTAAGTACGTGTGTGAAAGAACTTTCCATTTATTATAATCACACTGAAAAATAATACAGAACATTGTTGTCAACAGGAGTTGATATATTTCGCTCGAGCATTTCATTCTGTACTAACAAGAACAGATATTTTTTTCTTCTGCAAAGTCGTGTATGTAGATTTTTTTTTTAATTTTCACTTAAATTTTGGTTAAATAAAAGAGTGTTTTACATATGTCAATCTAGTGGGATTCCTTTTCAAGAAGGATTGTCATTTTCTTATAACAAATAAGGGGGAAATGAGTACTTTAATCAGATTTGCAAATTTAGCCTTTTCTGGCTTTATTTTAAAGATGGTTTGGCCTTATTTTGCTATTTTGATCTGTCAACCCTGTTCCGGAAGCAGGATTAAGCAACTACTATCGATAGAATTCTAATCATTACCATGTGAATGCATCAAGGAAATATATTAGTGCTATTATGTCAGAGAAAAAATTGTATAACAGAGCTTATTTTCTCCCTTATAAAATAGAAATAATAATATGTTTTATAAGAGAAATTTTACAGTATTTTATAATACACGATTACATTATAATTTCACTAAAAATATTTTGATTGTTAACTACTAGGTACATCTGGTTCCCGAAAATGACAATCTGTAATCAAAAAGCTTTTCGAACTGATTATGCACATTGACAAGCAAATACAATTTATGGAACAAGATGATTAAGAATTTTTAAATAATATAAATTACTTATTTAAGACTATATATTCAAAAATTAAAAAACGTAGAAATTCATATATATATAGCACACTTTTAATAAATTTTAAGAAAATACAAACTACTTTTTTAACTTACTTTATCAGTAATCCTGATTTTTGTACTTCGGTAACTGGTTAAAAATTAATAACAAATTGTTTAGAATTCATCAAGTCAAGTCGAAGAGTGTTTTACCTTAATAAACAGCGAAGAAACGCATCCCACAAGTCATCTGTTCCACCAAGTTGTGCAAGTTCAAAAAAACTAAAAAACAATTGAACTTTCTCTGCAGTTATGGTTACAGCTAACAATCAAATACATCGACAGGAAAAATTTATAACCATGGCTCTACTCGAGAACAATTCAAATGCTCAAAAAAAATTATTTGTTCATCTAAAATGTTTTCCGAATAAATTATTTAACGTACTTGGAAAATTTTTCACTAGACCTGAAAGAGGTTGCATCGATCGGCTTTCTGTGCCTGCAAACGCGACGAATAATGCGGATTTCTCCTCTTTCCCTCGCAGCGCCATCTTGCGTTCTAAATGGCTAAAATGAATGTTTGAATTTTGGGATCTATTCTGGTACCCCCGGTTGGGTTGGGAGTTGGGTTGGGTTCCGTTGTTAACGTGCGGAACCCAACCGGGGGTACCAGAATAGACCCCATGATTTTCTCGGCTGGACCAAAAAAAAAAAAAAAAACCCTTTTCATAACTTTGATTTTTGAAAACTTATTTTATTTTTTGGGGGAGTTGCGAAGCAGAGAGATGAAATGTCTGTGCATCTTTTATTTGGAACTGGATTCACATATTCCCCAAGAAGCAAATAATTTAATTATAGTTACAACGTTTCAACAACAAGAATACGGATGCAATCAGAAAGAATATGGAGGCCTTTCTAGGAGGGTGCCATTTTTTTTTTTTTTTCTCTTGATCGAATAAGATAGGCAATGATTTTAGCCCATCTTTTGATGGCAATTTTCATCTCTTTTTTGGTTTCGGATTGAAAAGAACTTTGGAATGAATAGGGGATAATAGAATTTGTTGCTGAAAATCCCAAAAAAAACCCAATCAAATCAAATCAAGGATGCAATCAGTGTGCGTTAATTTAATTATTGAATTTATCTCAGTGGGAAATCTAGATATGTCAAACTTTTGAAACGGATAAAATATAATCTGAAAATATGCGCTGAGTTATTTCCTTGTGAAGAATTTAATTTAGGATATAAATTCCACTTTTATATCATTGACATCAGTTGACATTTGTTTCTGCTTGTTAACACTATTATTAATAATAATAATAAAAGTAACGATTAAATTACAAACCAATATTTAAAAAAATAAAAGATTATTGTTCGAATGAGTAAAAACTATATTTTTTTATAAAGGCGCAGGCGGACTAAGGTTGCTGGGGAACTCTGGTGCTAAAGTTTTTTTTGGGGGGGGAGCGAGGCTCAGAACATGTATTTCGACTTGTTAGTTATTCAGTTATGAAATGATATAAAATTTCTCATACTTTTAATCATGGTGACTATTTGCATTAATAGTGATTGCATTTTATAATTGCGATATAACTAAATTTCTAACTAGTTAATTAGTTTTTATTGATAATTCAGATGCCTTGAATTCAATAATCTTAAAGTTATATCTGAAATTCGCGTACTATTTCCTTAAGTAACATTAATATTTCTTTAGTGCTTTAGGATTTTTTATGTAAAAAAAATTGGAAATATGGCTCCTTCTTACTAAATGACTGGGTAGCTATTGAATAAATAACTATCTTCTACACAACATTAACATTTAGATCAAACTGAGCATTAATTGAATATTAAATATTGAAATATTATAAAATATGTATGGGAAGCATACAAAAATCTGATATTTAATATAAAATTTTATTACTAACAGATTCAGATCAACTTTTCATTTAATTTTTTTCCGTATTCTCTTGAAGCACCACAGTCTATTATAAGCAATTTAATCAACCCTTTTTGTTGACTATTTAAGGTTTTTTTAGAGTGGTGAATTTATTTACTAAAAAAAGTGTTCCGAATTATTGTTCCACAAAGTTCTTTTAAACAGAAGATTGATACCGAATTCGGATCATTCTGAAACTTCTACAGATTGTTTCGGTACCATATTATTCTTACTCGTCATTCAACTTAAGTTAAAAATAATTTTTCATACAGTCAATAAAATATCGTCGCACTTTTAGCAAATACAACAGCTGAAACAACAGTACAAGGGATGGAAGTTTAAATCTTGACGGTACATGAATGATAAAGCTAGATGCTTTGTGTCTTTATTGTTGTCTCATCTTACGATTTTTTCTTGCGTTTTAGTACTTTCTCTTGAAATACAAAGTAAAATTTAGTAATGCTTGCGGTTGAAACATACAATTATATTTAATATTATATTATAATAGTATATAGTATTAGAGTATACTGTACTACTACAGTCGACGCTCGTTATAACGACCCTCAGCGTCCCACAGCAAAAGGTCTTTATAACGAGTGGCCGCTATAGTGGATATAATTAAAAAATATACACGTGCACGCTCAGCAGTTCCGTAAAAATAGCCGATTTTTAAAGAGATTCTAACTAAATACTCAACTTATTTTTTTATCATTTGTATTAAAAATAAAATTTTATCAAATAAAAATATATTTCTAAAACAGATTTTAAAGTAGAAAATAAAGGGTGGACTTACAAAATATTTATTTTCTAAAGAAAAAATCAAAAATAGTTGCGTGTCTTTTCTACATATGTGATTTTTGCAAAACAAAATTTTCCATTTCAGTTAAAGATGATAAATAATGTTCTGTATTTCCTTGCCTTTTAAAAAAAAGCATTTTAAAGTCTCAATAGCACTTGAAACATTTTTTTCTAGGCTGTTCTAATTTCCGCTCTGTGGTGAGTGGTAATTTTTTCCTCCCGTCAAAGTTGAACTGCAACACTGAAGATTCTACATCTACTAAGCTTGGCAATGCAATAATCAATGTCATTTCAAGTTACACGTTTAGAAACATGTTTTTTTTGGGAAAATACCGGGAAGAGTGTCCGTTGAATTCGAACGTTGTATTGGGATTAGACGACATTGGACGGTCATTATACCGGAAGTAAAATAACATAGAGTGCATAGGGAAACACTGTTGGGGATTTTATCATTGGTCGTTATAATGGAACGGTCTTTATAATGTGTGGTCGTTATAACGAGCGTCGACTGTATAATAATTACTATATTCTTTCTTATTATTTTATATTATTTTCTTATAAACTTTCAGTTATTCAACTTAATCTTTTTTATTCATCACATATACCATTATAAACTTTAAATTCTATTGTTTCTTTCTAATATAAACAGTTAGATAAATAATTTTAGACATTTTATGGGGATTCCTAGCCCATGACAATCCAAGGAACGCTGCCCATGAATTTCGTGAGTGTCAACGGTAGACGTCAAATCGTAGAAAGAGAACGTCAGATTAGCGGGTTGTCTTTATATAACTTTGGACTGGGGAATCCCAGTAATATTTGGAGGACGATTGATAAGAACGACAAACTATTTAGTAGCAAAAACTTAATGAAGATTTTCATTACCATGCTTTAGCTGAAACTTGGTGAAAAATATCTGTTATTCGTCTCTTTCCGCCAGTGTAATTGTTCTTTGTACTTCCATGACACCTCCACAGAACTAACATTAAATAATATCACATTGCAGAATTCCTGACAGTTGCAACTTACGCATTCAGAAATGTTTTGAGCTTACTGACCGATCTGTAACATATATTCTGTCTTAAAATTCATGTATTACAGTGCATTTTAAAAAGTTTTGAAATATTCCACCTATGTCATATTGATATCAAGTAATACAAAATACCAGTAATTATAAAATTTTAATTATATTCTGTTAACATAACTACACACGAAACAGAATGAAACACAAATTATTTTTGTAAATCTCAAAATTCATTGAAAGGCAAATGTTTAAAATAATAATAATACCCTTACTCGATTTGTTATGTCTGCAATTTTGAAATACAATCATTTGAATATCTATTGTGCGTCATTTCTCACTGTTAACTGAATGCAGTTCCCTCTAATCCTAAAAACCCACTCTAACAAAGAGCTGTTTTCCTTGAACTTAATTCGGTAGGCAAATTCTTACCTTTTTTATTCGTAGAAACAGTTCAGAATAGCGAATACGAATTAATGTTTAATTTGAAAGCGTATGTACATCGAAATCTTTAAATCAAACGAAAATGCTGGTGAGGGTTTGGGTATAATTAATTACTATTCATTTTAACAAACAATGAGGCTACAATGTAACTATCTATTCAGTTTTGGTAATTAAAGACTGGTACAAATGTGTGAAGCTTCTAACAGTTCTGCAAGACTCGATGCGAAAGTTATTACGCATGGATCAAAGGCTTTAGTTATTTAAGCAATGCGATTGGACAGAATTGGTAGCGTTATTTTGACTTTTCTGATAGTATTTGCAAGTTAAAATGTCTTGAATTTCTATACAAAAGTTATTAGGTATCGTATCGAATGGCTGATTAAATTTGCTACAGAAGTTGTTCGTTAATTTTACACGCTATTATTTAATCCGACTAGTTTCATTTTTGTAAAAATGAGATTTTATGATCGATTTTCACTCATTGCCTGATGTGTTAAAATTCTTAAATACTGTACAGTTGTGTATCCCCGGTGACAATACAATAGTAAGCTGTATTTTATTTAGTTGTGATAGTTGAGAGAGGCATCTGGTAATGAATGTGAGAAAAAAATAATTATAAGGTTTCATAAAAGTTATAGTGATGAATTATGAAATACGATGAAACTTGGGGAATTCGAACTTTTTTATTGGAATTCTTCAAAAATTCGAATTTTTTTTTCTGGTTCCTTGAGTTTTCTATTCAACATAACGTTAGTTTTGTTTAATTTCAATTTTTGGATAATTGGAATTTTTATTTTAGAATAATCATCTTCGAATTTTCCAAGTTCCACTGTACAAGGTTAGCCTAAATGATTCATCGGGTTTCAAAGGACTGCTTATTTACAAGTATACGACGTACGAAGATGGGTGATACATGAAAAGATACATACATTCACCAAGTTTCTGGTACATACTACAAATGTTCAATGTGTGCGCCCTTGGTTACCAGGCACACGTCCTAACGGTAATCCAGTTCCGTCCAGTAGTTCAATAGCATGTTTCTGTCAATGTCTGTCACAGCAGCAGTGATGCGTTCCTGCAGTTCAGGCAGCGTTGCTGGCATTGGGGGCTCATAAACTTTGGCCTTGACATAACCCCACAGGAAGAAATCACATGGCGTGAGACCTGGCGACCTGGGGGGCCATGTCAATATAGAACATCATCCCGAATAGAGCGCCCTATCCAGCGATGTGGCAGTTCTCTGTTGAGAAAGTCGCGGACAATTGTGCTTCAATGAGATGGAACCCCAGAGCCGGCCCGAACAAAAGCGGGGCCCGGTGCAAAGTTGACTTGCGGGGCCTTGAAAAATTTTCGCCCAACAAAATAATTTATTGCTTTTTGCTATTTATTACATTTCACAATTTGGTTAATTAAAAACTATAAAAATACATGAAAATAATAAATAATTAAATTATTTTTATAAAGTTAATATTTTAATCACACAAAACAATCGTTAATAAATCAAACAAAATAATTGCTTCATATATAAAATTTAGTATTCAGCTTACTAAAATACACTATATGCCCAAAAGTATCCGGACACTTGCAGATTTTGACATTTTTTAGAATTTCTCCGGAATGGTTTAACCGACTACCATTAAACTTCGGACATGTAAAGAATAGACAATAACTCACATTTTACATTGAAGATTCGGTCTGTTACTTCGTTCAGGTTACGTATTGCTACATTGAAGATTCAGTCTGAAGGCAAGATTGGGGACCGTCTACAAACTGATGAAGACAAAAAGGTGTTTATTACCCTTCTAGAATAGATAACAAGATGGAAACTTTCAGAAATAGTAATGTTTAATGTGTATAATATTTACAGGAATTTTGTAAACTCAAGAAATATTTGGGAGAAGACAAAGGTTTTTCTTTAAAATCTCAAATTTTGCACCTGTTTTTGCTTATAACATGCAGGTTTTCTGTTATACAAGGAAACTTACAGAAAAGATGACAATATGTTAAGAGAAGCATTTGTATGAAACTTTGGAAAAAATTGTTGAATATTACAGGAATTATGAGCACATTTTAGTAAATAATTTTACTGCGCATGCATGAAACATAGCGTATTTTCTTTCACAACTTTAAAGGCAGATATATATAGGACAACTTATATAACAATACTCAGTTCAATATCAATAGTATTCAGATATCGGCATTACAGCAGGCAGAATTTAGCTCTGTCGAAGAGAAGCTAAAGATGAGGGGAGTTGTACACAAATTCATATTTGTTAACATATCTTTAAATAGTTATATTGAATTGTATAGTGAGGTGAGAATTTGTTGAATACCCGACACATCTAATATTCGTAACGAATAAAAATATATGTGTAGAATTATTAAAATATTTTAAGAAAAGAAATTAATTAGATAAAAAATCGTTTTCGCCATAGTAATATATTTAAAAATATCGTTTTTATTGCGTAGGTATATGTAATTTATTAATAATCCTGTAAATAATATAGCATTAAAGTAATAAAATTTTTGTTGACACTCACCTAATTAAGCTGGAATTTGGATTACCTGCACCAATTGATAAGTCTTCATGGGTATTCAGCAAATTCTAACCACTAGCACAATTCAATATAACTATTTAAAGATATGATTTAACAAATATGAATTTGTGTACAACCCCTCATCTTCTCTTCATTGGAGCTAAAATTCTGCTTGTTGTAATGCCATTATCTTTCTGAATACTTACTATTGATATTGAACTGAATATTATTGTTATATAAGTTGCCCTATATATCTCAGCAAAGTTGTGAAGAAAGAAGAATTACATATGTTTCGCGCATGCGCAATCAAAACATTATTTACTAAAATGCTCATAATTCCTGTAATATTCAACAATTCTTTTCCAAGTTTTACAAATGCTTCTCTAACATCTTGTCATCTTTTCTGTAAGTTTGTGTAATATAACAGAAAACTCATGTTATAAGCAAAAACAGGTGCAAAAAATTTGAGATTTTTAAGAAAACCTTTATAGCCCAAATATTTGAGCTGAGGTTTACAAATTCCTGTAAATATTATACATTAAACATTACCATTTCTGAAAATTTCTTCATTGTTATCAGTATTCTGTAGGCAGGGTGAATTACTTACCTTTTTTGTCTTCATCAGTTTGTAGACGGTCCCTAATTTACTACGGG
>BGPR01000438.1:270614-295045 GCA_013235015.1 Araneus ventricosus | reverse complement strand
ACCGAATCTTCAATGTAAAATGTGAGTTATTGTCTATTCTTTACATGCCCGAAGTTTAATGGTAGTCGGTTAAACCATTCCGGAGAAATTCTAAAAAATGTGAAAATCTGAAAGTGTCCGGATACTTTTGGGCATATAGTGTAAGATTACAATATATGATTTTTGTTTCATTTTGTTATAGAATATACGTTGTTAATATCATTATGATTTAGATTTTTGGTTAATGCGGATTCGATAGATAAAATGACTAAGCAAATAAATTGTTCGCCTCTAATGCTAGATCTGAAGTAATTTTTTATTATTTTTAACATTGAGGGAGATTTTTCTGCAGATGCGAGCGTTATTGGTAATGTCAATATAATTATAGAACAGAAGTACAATTTGGATACAATTTAAATAAATTATTTTTAAATGATTATTGTAAATATTTGAAATATTGTGACCTGGAAGGTAAAACTTGATGACAAATTTTGATTTCGTTAAATGAATGCAATTTATTTTCGTTTTGCGCAATCTGACAGCGGCGTGGGGCTTTGTGCGCTCGCACCTTTCGAAACCCCCTCGCGCTGGCCCTGAATTCAAGCATTCCTTTCTAAATAAAAGATAAAATTCCTCCCATTCTTTTTTGCAAACTCATGTTATAGAAATGTGCCCTGTCTCCCTGATTTTATGAGGATATATTAAAAATTGTTCAGTTTGAAAACTTTCAGTGCTAAAATCAAAATTATAAAATGTGAAAATAGTTTCAATTAGAGTTTCAAAACATGAAAGTTGAAGAAACTAAAAATAACTTTTCACTTTGCACTCAATTCAAAGAGAAAATAATCCCCTTTCAATTTTTCTGTCGATTGACGATGTCAGCACATTCATTCGGTATTGAAATAAAATTTAAAACTGTATGGGATTTTCTTGTATTTTGGATTATCAAATGTATTCTTAAAAGTTGAACTCATTATTTCTTATACTTAATAACAACTTCAACTCATTATTTCTTCATATTAACAAACAATTATTTCTTCATATACAAAAAATATATAAATAGAACTAAAACCATTATAGTGACCTTCCCTAAACTTTCTCGTATACTTTCAAAAATTAGTCATTTCCTTTCCCCCTGCGTGGATAAAAAATTTGAACCGACTGTAACCCAGAATGCAATGACTGTCAGCAGGCTTTTCATTGTAGATTATAGTAATTGTAAAATATTTAGCTGAAGAATCATATTCAAAGATGCGTATCTATTAAAACTTAGCAATATTTATTTCCTATCACACTCTAGCAAGCTCCGCGTGCGGGGGGGGGGGGGAAACAGGAGAAAATGACCTCGTTCGCTATCGCTGAATAGCTTGCACATGCGCAGAGATTGCTTCCAGCACGCAAGTAAAAAAATTGAATATGCAATTTGAACGCCTTTTTTTAACCGATTGACACGAAATTTGGGCACAGATCTGTAATTAATGTTATCAACCGTCTACCAATTTTTATTTATCTAAGCCAAAGGGTTTATGAGACATAAGTTTTACAAGTATGTGATTATACAGTCCGACAGGCCATCAACCTTTCGACAGATTTGGTCCAAACTTTGATATGGATCTACATTCATGATGATAAAACTGTGTACCAAATTTTATCCATCTAGCTATTCAAGTTTTGGAGTTATAGTGTTCACATGGCCGCGGACAGACAAACAGGCAGACTTCCCGTTAAAGGATTTTGTCCAAAATTTGATAAAAACCTACAAATTATGTGCAAAGATCACATACCAAATTTCATCCCCTAGCTCTAATAGTTTTCGAGTTATCGTGTTCACAGAGAGACGCAATTCCAAAATTGTGTTTTTCTGACTAAGGAAGGTCTCAAACGTGGAGATTAGTCAAAATCTCGAGTTCGAATTTTTTGACGATTACAATACTTTCTCTTTGCTTACTTCGTATGCGAGAAAGTAAAAAGATAATCGACTGATCACAAACTTATTTACAATTATACACTACTTACCTAGTTTAGGTTTTAGGATATTTAAATTGAATCAATCTTCAAAACACTTCTTATATTTTAAAACTTATCCAAATAACTTTAATATGTAGTTTCCCAAAACAATAAAAGGTTCCAAATAAGTAAAATTTTATAATGAAAAATGCCCAATGTAAAAGATTAGAAAACACATATTTTCCTTTGTTAATAAAAAAAAATTTCTGAAATGTATACAATAATAATAAATAGCAAAAATATTGAAATGCAAAAAACAAAGGGGAACTACATTGTGTTATAAATTGTTATAATATTAAAATTTTCTTTTTGGAAATATAAAAGAAAAGTTTGCTTAATAAATAACTATAAAAAAGAGACAAAAATTAGCATACCTGAAATTTGTCTGCAAGAACAAATGCAGAATATTTTATTTTTTGTACGGCTGATACTCTGAATGCCAACGAACTGTTCAATGGAAAATTAAGCTTCTGAGAAAACTCCTTGGGTTACCAGTCGTGTTTCACACAATCCAATATTCAGATTCACTACTACTGATTACTATTGATGTAACAGACTACCTTTAAACAAGTACCTACGATAAATTCATAGATGCTGGAAAGCCACACTTTTGACAAGAAAAGCGAGAAACCTCCGGGAGATCATCGTTTAGCAGTCTTGCTGAATGCAAGAGGAACAGATGTGTTCAATTTCGAACTAGATAAGCAGAAAAGGCATTTCTCTGGAGGTGTTTCTTTAAACTGCCCTGGGAAAGACCATCTGCTGGCCATTAGGGGAATAGATATGGGTACCCACAAAAGCATTACCCCCTGTATACCCTGAAAGTAATAGTCTCGGGAACAAGAAATGTATTGAATGTTATCACCTGCAATTCATCTTGAAATGTCAGATATCCCCTTTGGGGACTGTCCCTTCGCCCGGCACGGAAAAGAGAGTGACCATATGATACCTGGAGCAATCGAACCTGGTTGAGGACTGAACAATGCTATTCCTTTTCACCCTTTATTCTGCCCAAGAATCGGAAACACGTGGACCTCCAAGTAGCAAAGGGGATTGTTGCATTCTTATCCACTAGATTCTTCGATCCAGGCTCTCTGTCAAAAAGTTATTATCGTTGGCATAGACTAGATCCACCAATTATTTTTTACTTTCTCGTATACGAAGTATACAAAGAGAAAGTATTGTAATCGTCAAAAAATTCGAACTCGAGATGTTGACGAATCTCCACGTTTTAGACCTCCCTGAGTCCGAAAAACAAAATTTTGGAATTATGTCTGTCTGTGAACACGATAACTCAAAAACTATTAGAGCTACGGGGAGGGAAATTTCGTATGTGATCTTCACACATAATTTGTAAGTTTCTATCAAATTTTGGACAAAATCTGTCTACGGGAAGTCTGTCTGTCTGTCCGCTTTCATGCGAACACTTTAACTCAAAAACTTGAATAGCTAGATGATTAAAATTTGGTGCACAGTTTTTCATCAGAAGTGTAGGTCGGTACAAAATTTTGGGCCAAATCCTTCAAAGGTTTGACCGTCTGTCTGTGTATAATCGCATAATTTTGAACGCCATAACTTCTTAAAAAAATTACTTAGACAAATTAAATTTCGTATGTAGTCTTGAAACCCTAATTGTAGATTTGTCTCCAATTTTCGTTTCAATCGGTATAAAAAAGGCGTTGGAACGGGTTTTTCTCCATTCTACGCACAAAAAAAAAAAAAAAGCTTCGAACGCTGGAGCGAGGGTTTTCCTCACCTAAGTGAACACCGCACGTATTTCGGCCCGCGGGGTGTATCCCCCCCCCCCTACACGTGTTATTCTTAGGCGATAAAGTTTTGGGGAGGCCACTCCCGCTAGTTTAACAGATCTTTGAAAGAAATTTTCAAAACTAGAAAAAAAAAATTGCAATATATTTCTTTTTAGGAAAATTATGAATTTTTATGCCGTTTTTTTATAAAAGTTGGTTGAAAGAATTTTTTAAAAAGGATAAAAAATAATAAATTAATTTTGCAAAATCCGTCAGCGGCACGGGGCATTGTGCGGTCTCACCGTTCGCACCCTGGCCGGCCCTGTGGAGCAATGTCCTGTTGAAAGGTGAAAGTCGAGGAGTCAGTAGTCAGTTGTGGAAACAACCACAACTGCAACATATCCAGGTACATGGAAACCGTCACCTCCTGCTCGATGAAGAACCAGTGGGAGTGGTCTCCCCTAAACTTTCTCGTATACTGTCTAAGTGGAGATTCGTAGTGGAGATACTTTCTCTTTGTATACTTGGTATACGAGAAAGTAAAACAAAAAAACAAACAAACCTGAAATCAAATATCTATTGCCACGTTTCAAAAAAATATTACTTTGAAGCAGGCGCGATAAAATAGGCAATGCAATGAATACTAAAGCGAAAATTCTGCTTTGGAATTGAATTCCCAAGAAAACAATTTATACTACCACAACCGTAACAATTGCAAAAGCGCGTGAATAAAAGATTTGCTGAAATAATGAGATCGGTTTGATTTACAACAATAAAAAAATTGTTAACAATTGATGCTTGAAAAGATTATTTATTGTTGTAAATAAAATTTACAACAATAACAGATTGCTACCAATACGCATGCGCATGAGAATCGGATTAAAAGAAATTGAATATGCAATTTGAACGCCTCTTTTTGACGGATTTGGCCCAAACTTTTATACGGACCTACATTCATAACGATAAAGCTATGTACCAAATTTTATCAATTTAGCTATTCAAGTTTTTGAGTTATAGTGTTCACATGACCGAGGACATACAAATAGGCACACTTCCCGTTGACGGATTTTGTCCAAAATTTGATAGAAACTTACAAATTATGTTTAAAGACCACATACCAAATTTCATCCCCGTAGCTCTAATAGTTTTCGAGTTATCGTGTTCACAGACAGACACACATACAGACATACATACAGACATAATTCCAAAATTGTGTTTTCCGGACTCAGGGAGGTCTAAAACGTGGAGATCCGTCAAAATCTCGAGTTCGAATTTTTTGACGATTACAATACTTTCTCTTTGTATACTTCGTATACGAGAAAGTAAAAAGGAATGGCCCATACAGCTTTGTCTTTGAAATGGCACAGAAGACATTCACTTTCGGCGAATCTCTTTCCTGCTTCACAATGACATGCGACAATTCAGTACCCCACACTCTTAAGAAATTTTTTTATTTGTCTGAGGGGTCGGTGGGATTCACCTGAGTCAAAGCACATCCCGGCGATCCAGGGAATGAACTCGCTGATCACCATGGCAACTGCTGAAGGCGACAAACTGGAAATCCCAATCCCATATTCCAGTGTAAAGTTTATAACTGAAAAGAATTTGTTGAATGATTGGCAAGAGACCTGGGACGGCTATGATTCTGAATCAGGTAGGAGGACCAGGGACTTTGTGCCTAAGGTGAATGGGAAATTTTTGGTTTTCAGCAAGTACCTCATTTTCTTCTTGTCGGGACACGGGCCATTTCCCTATTATCTAAATAGGTTTAAAAAACTAAATTCTTCCTCTTGCCCCTGTGGTTCCATTGGAGATGTTGACCACTATGTGTTCAGGTGCCAAAGATTTCCATCTGAAGGAACCAATAGCGGCTCATCGGTAGGCGTGGTTCAAAAATTTGCAAGAAAACAGAGTGTCTTTGGAAATTGAAAAAATTTGTGAAATAAGCAGAAATTTGTGCGACCAGCTGATCAGGGACTGAGCCATTGGGCCTCTTTTTTCTTGGCTAGATCAAGCTTATTATCTGTAGCTTATTTTATATTGTCTTCTTGTCCGGCTAGATCGGTGTGCTTTTTTCGGCCAGCAGAGAGGTCAATTTCCCTTTTTATTCAGTGCAAGTTGATTATTTAACATTTTTTTTCTCCGTTTTGTTATAAAAAAAGTTTCCTGTGGGTTTCTTAAATTAATCTTTTTCTTTTCTAATTGAAAAAAGAGGGGGAAGTTTAGATTTTTTTTTTACTAAAAATTTCGCTTAGAGAGATTTTTTTTAAATATAAAAAATGGGAGTTGAGTTCACACTGGTTCCTTCCGCCGAAAAACTGGAATTTATACAGGTGCCTAATTCGGCTTGTGAACCTGCAGCATCATAAGCCTCGGGTCCTCATTGCTAAGTAATTATTTTTGTTATGTTTTTTTTCTTACCTTGTAAAAGTTATAGACGTTTTCCAAGTCCGATATTTAAATTGTTTTAAAGAAAATTATATATATATATATATATATTAATAAAAGAAAACATAGAAAGAAAACATTAAAAACACGTTGTAAAAGAAAAACCAAAATAATAATAAAAAGGAATAAAAACGCCAACGTCCGGGACGCGTCATCAGCAAGAGAAATCCCGAACGGGCGCAAGCATAAAATTCGGTGTTTTCTAAACACAAAATTCTAGCGATAATGCCAAAAGGAGTTTGTTTCCCCGGAACACCGAAACAAAAACCAAAGTTTGAAACAAAGCAAAAAGCCCAAGTTTGTTTGTTTGCGGTTTGTTTTGTTTGTGTTTGTATATATATATATATATATATATATTAACTTGGAGTTTTTTTGAATTCTTGAAAACTTTTTTATGTGTTTTTTTCAGTGATATTTTGTTTTGGAATGTGATGTGTCGTTTTTTTGTGGGAGTGGAGTTGTTAAAAAACTACCCTTTTGTGTGTTTCCTTGTGTGGGTTGAATTTTTTTTATAAATTTTTCTACATGGATTTTAAAGTGCCATTGAAATGAAAGAGAAAAAAATGCTTTTAAAAATAGGCGCCGCCGCGCGGAAATTGTATTCCTTATTTCTCCCCAGCCACACAGTTTTGTGAATTTTCTTTATTTTTGCTGGTTTCATATTGTAAATTGATATTTTGTAATAATGTAATTACTCAGGATTATTCTGAGATGTATTTAAATTCCACCCCTGTTTTGTTGTGTAGTATGTGCAATAGCTTGATGTATTGTTGTGTAAGTTACTGTATAATACGGGCCTATGTTTTTATGTTTCCTAAATCCACCCAGCTCTTCTTGTTCCTGGAGACTGGTGAACTGTCCCCTTTCGACCTAACGGCAGTCTCTCTCACACACACTTTTTTCCTTCTCTGTTTAATTATTATTATTCCCCACCGTCCCACTAAGGGCCTTACACCCTTTCGGGTAGGCAGGGTCGGTGCGGATTCCTTTCCTTTCCTTATCTTTAGTCGGAAGTTCTGTGGCGTCCGAAAGATTAGTATCTACATTGAACGATGTTGTTTCCGATGAGAGGTGTCGACTCACGGATCAACACATTGCTGAAAGTCTTTGTGAGCAGATTAGATGATAAATATTGGCCAATGAATTAATTACTTGTGAAAACAATGTTAATAAAAAATTTTGTCTATAATACTTACTTATTGAAATAATTACTCTCCTATTATCATTACATATTGTATTAATTACTTATTTATAATCATTACTTATTACATTAATGAATTATTGTATTAATACTTACTTATTGTGTATTATTATTAATAATAAATTCTGTCCACAAATGCTGCTTTAAAAAAACACACCGAAAACCGTTTTTTTTTTTCAAAAACCGGTTATTTTGAGCGGTTTTAACTGCCAGGTTTAAGCGAAAGCCTTTTTTTTTGCAATAACCGCCAGGCCTAGTTACAAGCACTGTTCATAAATCTATCGAACAATTAATTCGAATTAAATTCCATATCTACACCACTTGGAATTCTATAAAAATACTAATTATTTCATCTTTAGTTTATTTACAATATTTATTTGCTTTCGCTCATGCAATTTTTTTTTTTTTTGGCAATAACCGCCACCCCTAGTTACAAGCACTATTCTTAAATCTATCGAACAATTAATTCGAATTAAATTCCATATGAAGACTACTTGGAATTTTAAAAAAATACTAACTATTTCATTTTCAGTTTATTTACAATATTTATTTGCTTTCGCTCATGCAATTTTTTTTTGGCAATAACCGCCACCCCTAGTTACAAGCACTGTTCTTAAATCTATCGAACAAATAATTCGAATTAAATTCCATATGAAGACTACTTGGAATTAAAAAATAATAACTATTTCATTTTCAGTTTATTTACAATATTTATTTGTTTTCGCTCATGCAATTGTTTTTTGCTATTTCGGTAGCTTTACCTTACAAAATACATTAAAACATGTTAGGGAAACGGATTTTTGAAAGCTGTGAGAATTGTAATGAAAAATATCTCCAGCCTGTTAACCATTCTATACATTATTATGTATTTATTGTAGTTTATCGTTAGCTTGAAAAAAATTCTGCTTGGCATTTTCCTATTAAATAATCTCTACTAATAAAAAATGAGAATGTGTGAATAATTTTTAACTTATTTAAAATTTTAATTAATTAATTAAAATTTAATTCTTCCGAAAATATTACATCATAAAAATCATTTTTACACCTTCTGAAAGTGCAAAAAATTGCCGTTCCTTTGATATCAATTAAATTTCCGTACAATGTTTTTTCAAATTTAATGAATTTAAAAAAATATTTTTTGGCATAATTTACAACAATTCTTTTCATTGTTGCAATGCATTTGAAACCGTTTTCATTATTTAAACAAATATTTAATTGCTTGTTTCTCTTCCATTGCTGAAAGCTAAGAAAATATCTAACTGGATTTTCCTTTCTTCTTTTATTTGATCAATTTTTCTGTGAAATCTGTAAAGGAAGTTCTCAAGATAATAAGTATATAATGAAATATTCCAGTAAACTAAAATGTTATCGTTGCTATGTTTTAATTCTTTTTATCAGCCTGTTTTAAGCCAATTAGCATACTACTGGACGTAAAATGTGCCGCGCCAATTTAATGCTGAAATAAATATTAACGCATAACGTAACGAATAACGTATTTTACGTTAATGTAGACAAGGAACAGAACAAGTGCAAAGCTACGAAAAGAACGTGGGTTAAATGTCTCTAGCAATTTGAAGTTTAAAACTACTTTGTTGAGGGAACCATGCATAAGGGATTCATTTGAAATTTTATTTCCGGCGATCAAGCTGGTATCCGAAGGCGGCTAGTACATAATACTCGGTATTATTATTATTATTCTGAGATAGCATTACTGATAATTCTCTAAACTGGCATACTATTACTCGAAACAACATTATAATTTAAATAATCGTTGTAAATGTACTCGCTCGAAAGGGAATTCTTGAAAAGAAAATCCCTTTCCTGGTTTATTACGTCTGCGGTTTTGAAAATAATTGGTATACATATCGTACGTCATCAACCTCAACCAAACGAATGAAATTCCCTCTAATCTTAAAACCCTCTCTAACTGAGAGTTGTTTTCATGAAACTTAATTAGTTTCGAACACGAATTTTTATCTTCTCATTTGTAGAAACAGAACAGAACAACGAATGCGAATCAATATGTTTACTTTTAAGGTTTCGGAATACCGAAAACAAGGGATAATACGGGTAACGGTTTGAGTGGAATTAATTACTACTCATTTTAACAAACAATGGGACCAGGACGTAGCTATTGAAACAAATGCATGAAGTTTCTAACGGTACTGGAATACTAGATACGATGGTTATTACATTTGGATCAAAGGCTTTATTCGTTTAAGAAATGCGATGGAACATGTTAGGTTTATTAGTACGCGCACGGCATTGCCTGTGGAATCAGGACTTCAACAAAATAAAACAAAAACGCCCACAATGACATGAAAAAGTTCTGAAAACAAAACAAAAGATACACATTATTGATTTTCCCGCTTATTTTTCTTCGCGATAATGACATTTCAACTGTAGAAAATACAGAGTACGTTAATCCGAAACAATATTAAGAAACTGCAACTTGAAAATGAATATTATAAAGCAAATAAAATATGCGGGACATAAACACGTTAAGACACTGCCGAAAATAATAATCGAAGTCATTCAGTTGAAGGTTATGACGTATCCTGCGCTCTGCACCATCAGCCAATGAAATTCTCCAGCAACGTTCCGGAAAAGTATCGCGAGAGGGAACTCGGTAGAGAAAAATATCTTTATACTGACCAGGAAAAAATTAATTAAAAAAACGGGAAAAGATATTTAACCGTTCTTTTTTCAAATGTGACAGAACCGTTCAAGTTATTAGTTGAAAAAATTTGAAAATAATAGTTTTATTAGAATGTCGGATGCAGCAAATTTAAAAACAAAAATAAATTGATTAATAATTCAATTGCAAAACTGACTATTTATAAAAAAATTCTCAAAATTCAGTAAATTACGTTAAAAATTCAAAACTAACTTCATTAGAACGGAAATCGTGTGCTCTTTTCGATGGTGTGTCTATTTTTTTCGTACAATTATTCAAAACCATTATATTGAGAAATTAGTGAGAAAAATCAACAAAACAAGACAAAACATTAAATAAAAAATTTTCTAAATTAAATTGTAAAATTGCGGCTTCGAGGTGCATTGAGTCACCATTAAGACTACCTGTGTGCCAAATTTCAAGGTTGTAAGTGCGATAGATTCGTCTGGACATCGCACGCAGGCACGCACGCACACATTGCCTTTTACAAGTATAGACTTAAGACGGTTCATACAAAATTGAAAACAGTGCTTAGACTGTTCCGGCGTCGCTCGTAAATTAAAATGTCTTGAACGAATTCAGGATGTTATTATGCATTTTATTATATTGATTACTTGGTTTGACACAAAAGATGTTGTGTACCTTAATGGAGATTTACAAATTTGCCTTGAGTATATTTAGGACTAGCTGTTATGCCTGGCGTTGCACGGGATTAAAATACTTTCATGTGTAATATTTTTGATGTAAAAAACTACTTTTGAGTAGAAAACTACAATACAAAAAATTCATTTATCGTCTGAAATGTTTTTTAATTAAAATGAGAATATCAGTTGAACCAGACGATTTTTAAAAACCGCCGACAGCTAATTTTCTCCATAAGTTCTTAATATTTATTGCATAGGTACTTCAAATTTTGTTCATAAATCTTGCAGTATAAGAAAGATTTTAACGGATGTTTTGGGACAATTACATAGTAAATTTTTCATTGAGAAAAAGCGTTAGAATAAATATGAATAAAAAAATAATAAAATTCGTCTTCATCCAAAATTATTCTAATGTGATCTATTAACAGTTCTTATGTATTCTTGTTCTCCTTAAAAAAAAAGTGTTATAAATTGTAAATTTTATACACAATTTAATTTTTGAAAAATTATTAAAATGAGGGCAATGAATTGAACGGAAATGAAACTTGTGTCATGAAAAGCTATTTTTTTAAACTTTTATCAATGCTACGTTATGAACGTCAAAAAATTCGGCAGCGGGATTTTGATGTATCTCCACCTTTTAGACCTCCATTAGTTCATAAAACCCATTTTTGGAATTATATCTGTAAAAATGATAACTCAGACGCCCAATAAGTGTTAATTGTTGCATGAGATTTGGTAAGTGGTCTTTACACAAAAATTATAGTTTTCCCATCAAACTTTGGGAGTATTCAGTTAATGGGAATCATGTGTATGAGCGTGGATGCGAACACGATAACTCAAAATCTGAGAGAGCTACATGGATGAAATTTAGCCCATGGTTTTATCATCAAAATTTCAGATTTGTATCAAACTTTGAATCCAAATTCTGCCAAAAAAAATCAATCCTTTTTTTAAACTTGAACTTAATGATGAGAATCGATTCTTTTCTGAATTGGTTGTATTTCAAGCGGGACATTCATCACTAGGCCACTCCACTTCGGAACACATAATGCCAAACTCCTTCGTCAATGTGAAAAACCGATGATAATTGTTGTAGACAGAGGAAGAGTTTGGATATCCATCGACGTTGGATTACCATTCAGCCTTAAAAGTGAAATACGATCCTTGGAGCCAGGAGAATATTCCCTCCGAAAAGGGAAAATCACCCATGGGCGGGGGGAATGTGGGTAGGAGTAAGTCTGCAGAGTGGATCAGGGGTCTTGTCTTGAAGGCGGAGAGAAGGAGTGGGGGATCGCAGCGACTGGTAGTGCGTTTTGAAGTCTTCGTGAATGACCCACCTAAATGGATCGGCTTGAATGTTTGGAACCAAACCGGTCTTTGGTCCAAAAAGTGTAGAACAGCCTTGTCGTGAATGTTGAGCTTCAGATATAAGATTGACTCTGCAGAGAGAAAACAACATACGCGAGTTTTATTCTCAACTGATTTCTCGAACTTCTTTTTTCAGCTTGTTGTTAGACGCCATTGCCAATATGCTGTTATAAATATCTCCTATTTTTCAGGTCGCAGAATGCTCTTGCCGCAGTGTCCCACCTGATGACGATGGTCCTGAAAGCCACGCATTCTCCGAACCAGTCCGACAACCTACCGGAATACGAGATGCTGGCCAATGGCAATCCGGGCAAGAAACCTGCCGTCCGGATCCAGGAGAACCCTCTGGCGGAAGTGGCCGTGGAGAAGCCCCCCAATGACATGGTGCAGCTCAGGATAGAGAAGGGGGGCATCAAGTGCCAGTCCAGGTCGAGACACAGGTTCAGGACAACATTCGAACTACTACTCAGCCTGACCACCATCATTCTGGGGCTTCTCTGTTGCGCCCTCTTCTATCTGATATTCATGAAGACAGGACATTCAAGTAAGTTATATTAAGCTGCGCATGCGCCATAAGGCTGCTCCAATCCATTTGGAGGGCTTCTTAGAAGACTGGTTCCATTTTCAGCCCAAAACTTTTGGTGGGTCATTCACAGGTCGGACTGTGCCAACAGCATCTACGGGCAACCCTATCCCTTAGACTACTGCGCCTCCTCCTTTCAAAACAGATCCTCCTGCCCTGAATTCCCCAGGCTGCCTCCCACCCATCTCCCCCTCCCCCATTTTGTGGCGTTTTGCTTTTATGAGAGAGGCTCGGTCCCTCTAACCCTCTATCGCATTTCAGTTTTATGGCCTAGTGGGCCGAATTAAAATCCAAACCGGATGGAATTTTAACTTTTCCCTCGGTCTAATTCATTCTCATCGGTTTCTTACATTGACGAAGAGGTTTGGCATCCTCTGTTCCAAAAAAAAGTAGAGTGGCTTAGTGGTGAAAGTCCCACTTTATATTAAGGGGTGTAGTGAAGCTGGAGCACACCCGAACACCATTCCGATACTGCTCTTTTTTTCACGAAAAATAAATAAGCAAAGTTATAAAAACTTCTTTAAAAACCGCGATTTTTGTCACACAAGTTAGAGAATTCTGGCTCTGATTAATTTGCTACCATATCAATGTTTTTGTTGTTATTCCTTTAATATGCAGGCGCTTAGTGAACACATTTGCTACTGTAAGCAATCCGGTACGCTCTGTGTTACCTTTCTTGGAGACGGAGAGCGTCTCGGTACGCTTCTCTTTTCATTTACGGGGTACGGCCAGCGTCCGAAATGCTCCGATTTCTGTATATTGTATGTTAAAAAAACAATAGAAAATTAAAAAATGTTAAAAACAATAGAAAATTGAAAAATTAAAACACAATAAAAAGAAAAAACTAGAAAAAAATATGAAACAGAAGAAGTAATCAACGATGATAACAATACACCTTTTTGCGCGCGAAACGCAGCAGCATCCAGTGTTTGCATCATCCATTTTACTACAACTAACCAACCCATCACTAAAGAAATTAAACAACAAAAATTCCCCAATAATAAAATAGCCAAAACACATAAAAGAAAAAACTAGAAAACAAAAGAAAAAAGCAAACAAAATGGAAAAATTGGAGGAGAACCCCAAATGGCGGACTTTATCAAAGAGCCACCCACCATAGGAGTTCTAATTTGGACAAATTTTCTGTCGAGGGCCAGACTTACAAAGTCAAAAAAATATACCTTCTGTGGCTCTGATTCTGTCCAATTGAAATATAAGAAACAATCCCTTTTGAGAAGAATAAAAAGAAGGAAAGAAACAAGCATAATAAAAACCTTTAATTCATCCTCAGCCGAGTTAGATGCAGGAAATAGGACGCTGACTAAAAACGAGAAAACAAAGGTAAAAAATATTAGAGGCTAGCACACTTAGCTAAATAACATAAAGATAGACAGATGCATAAAGCAAGGAAACAGCATCTGAATCTTAAAAATTTTAAAATAACCAGTCTCGCAGGAATGAATGTTGTACTTGTGGTTACTATTTTTTGTGGAAAATTCTCATTTTTATTTTCTTGTATATAAAATTGAATTTATATTGTAATCGTCAAAAAATTTGGTCTTGTAAGTAGGAATTGACTTAATTTTTTTTATATATATTACTTGTTTATTTCTTAAGCATTCCAGCAGTCTTCATCAGATTTTCTACTACAACTTTCGCTAGTAAATCTGTGACAATCAGATCTGAGATATTGTAGGCAAGCTAAAAGCCCGTCTTAGACGGGTTCAAATCTTCTAGTGTATAAATACTTGTAATAGCGAGGTGGTAATCCATAAACGCGTTCAGCGATCAACTGATATCCGTCTCTTCTGGAGACAGAGCATTCATAATAACTACTAGGTTGATCCCTAATGGATAAAAAAAAGCCTCACTATTTGCGATGAACAACATAACCGAATTTTCAGAAAGAGCGAGCATTAGAATGAAGATGTTATGATTCTTATAACGAATTAGGAATAGTTAGTTTTTATAAGATATGGAGATATAAAGAACATAATTTCAATTTCTTGTGGTTGTAACTCTAGACTCTTCTCAAATATCAGACCTCAAATTCATGAACACATTTCGTTCGAACTTTTGATTTTCGGTCTCAAATCCATAGATGAACTTGTGTCTTAGGCTTGCTTTGTTCCATTTAAAATCTGTATGCCAGTTCCCAACCACCATGCAAATTAATTAGTGTTTGTTTAATTTTGAGAAGTAAATGCTATTGCTTTATTTGTAGCAATTATTGCTACTATTCGTTAAATGCAACAACGCAGTGAACAGTTTTTCGGTACATCAGGAATTACTTTTATGCTTCTTTGAGATGCGAATGTAAAGCAAAAATATCTTTTTGTCGTTCAACACTTCATATGAGCTGTCAATAACACTGAATTATTCGCTGTTGAATGATTTCTTTTAGATATTTTAGAAAATAGAGTGAAATTTTTTTGTTACTTTTGTTTTATTCAATTCCTAGTATTAGTTCACACTCTCCCTATATATATAAGATACTAGCTGTTACCCGCGACTTTGTGCGCGAAGAATTTGGATTATTATTTTTTTTTAATTCACGAATGTAAATGTTTCGTTACATGTTGAAACGGGAAATTAAAAGTATTGACGGTTGATAATACATAATTGGACGACTAACAGGAGTGTCTGCTGATATAGTTAGGTAATTTGTTTATCTAAGCTAACACACTTTTGTATACGACGTTTTTTGTTTTCCGTTTTTTGCATGGATGTAGAGTTTTTGTGGGCTGGACACACGTGAACATTCCACATATAGTTGCCCATGCGAAAAATATGGTTTTTCCAAACGTACGCCTGCTCCTTTGAGTGTCTGGCCCTGAGTCTGGAATATGCTAATTTTAAAGGGAAATGTTACCTTTTGAACTGGGAGGTAAATTCTTCGGTATTATCGGAATGAGTGGAATTGAAAAACTCTCTCCTCTCGCTATGCCAGTCATAAAAGTAGCTGGCACGACGTTTTCACCTAGGTATGTAATTTGTAACCGTGTGCTATTGCGCAGTCTCGGTACATCCAGGTTACGTATCAATAGTTCAGGCACACCGACGTTTAATTTCAGCTTGTCGGAAGGTACCCTTGCCAATTCTAAGAAGTTTAAGAACTCTACAGGATATGATTTTACTTGTTATTGCCCATTACCGTATCTACAGATGGATATTCTGTAATACCTCACTGTGAAAATTAAACAAAACATCGAGAGAATAATTCATTAACGTCATTGGACCACTGTGTAACCGTATTAAAAGCTGTAAATCCTACGACAACTGGAAAACGGAAGTGTAAAGTCTTCTTTGTTATTTATGGTCAAACAAAGCAATATTTTCTTATATTATCTTTAACACTGGCAAAAGCCCGCGCGCGAAACAGTAATTTGGCTTGAATTTATTTCTATAAGAATAAAAAGTATTGTTAGAAATTGCGTTAAAAATATTTTTTCTAACCTTTATAACAATCAGAGAAAACACTTCATCGCAAAGGAATTATCATCTTTAGAAAGATAATTTTCTGCTCTTTAATTTGGCATAAAAATAATTGTTGTCTAATAAATTCTTCAGAGGTTATTGGCAAAAAACGTCTAAGCATTAGGCTTAAAAGAGGCTAATGTTCGTTATTTAATTAAATAGCTTAAGAACTAATTAAATCTGAAAGTTAAAAATAGCACCTTTGACCTAGAAATATGCTCTAGAATGTCGTGTGTAAATTTCATGTCGCTACCATTCACCGTTTAGGAGGAGTTCTTGTGACCGACAGACAGACAGACAAATACATGTATTTTCTGCTTTATATTATAGACATTTATAAAAATAAGCAAATTTTTTTAAATAAAGGTAAATTAGTTCAAAGTCTAACCTTTGCCTAGCAACGGAGTAGCTATAAATTTGCGTTATTTCAAAATCGTCTGAAAAAAAATAAATTAAAAGTTATTAAACTTTAAAAAATTAATAAAAATTGAAGGAAATATGTCACAGAAATAAAATTAGTATCACTGAAAAGGTAAAATTTTGGACTTTAAGATGGTATAAAAATCTTTTCTATCGGACAATTTTTTCCGAAGTTACAGCGCAAAGAAGGATTACGTGATAGTTGATTTTAAAAATAACTTATTCCACATGTTTTCGCATTCCTGAAGGATCACGTGACAGTTGATTGAAAAATAAAATAATCTTCATCGAGAATCGCTGAGTCAATGGGCTTTGTTAATTATTTAATTGTTGTCTGAACTTTTAAAAATGAATAACAATCGAAGGGAAAATGTCACAGAAATAAAATTGGTATCATTGAAAAGGTAAATATTTGAACGGTAAGATGGTATAAAAATATGTTTTGTCAGACAATTTGCTCCGAAGTTACGGTGGAAAAACGGTTTCGGTTAATTCCTAATTAACTGCCTGTTTAATTAACTTTTGGACTTTGAAAAGTTCATAAGTGTCTTCCCCTTGTCTTAAATAATAAGTGTACAAAATTTGGTTGAAAACCGTCCATTGGTTTAGGAGGAGATGTGGAACATAGCCACATACCCACATACATACCCACAATGACTTTTATTTATATTAAGATTTAGCAGGATATAAATTTAAGAATAAATACCGTCAGTGACGAAGCGTGTAGATCGCTGACCTAAGTAGGAATTGACTTTATTTTTTTATATATATTACTTGTTTATTTAGACTTGCATTGCCAATACTTAAAGTTTATTTTTTGCAACATTCATAAAAAATCTTTACAAAATCTAATGTCTTCATTTTCTTTTTTTTCAGATTTAAATATTTGCCTGACAGCAGAATGTGTGAAAACTGGTGAGTACTAAATTTTCTTTCAACCTTTCTCTATAATGCCGTCTATCACATCAAGCATGAATAGGAATTTGACGGTCATTTTTTATAAAAGTATCAGTCAATTCCTCGCTATTGAGAAAACCACTGGTCAAGAATCAGAAATAAAAAATGTGCCTGCGGTAAACTAACACATTTATAATTTTCAAACTTACAGCTTAATTGATGATCCAGAAATAATGTCGTAGAATTAGCATTAAGTGAGATTTTCTAATACGAATTAGATATAAAGCCACTAACACTCGGCGATTATTCTCGAAGGACGAGAAATCTCGTCTATAGTGTTCAATATATGAAAGCGTAAAAGTGGGATGAAAAAAGTTTTAAAAAGCACAAATAAAATAGGTATACAAAAACGGTGTCAGTGGAGGAAAAATAATTAGCGGTACATAACAATATAGTCAATTTGTTGTGTCTTTCAGCGGCCTCTCTTCTCAATGCCATGGATCAGACATCAGATCCATGCGACAATTTCTTCCAATACGCTTGTGGAACATGGAACAAACTCCACATGATTCCTCAAGATAGAAGTAGCATTAGTACTTTCGAAGTCATGGCAGATGATCTGCAAGTTATACTCAAAGGTGAGTACATTCAAAGTCCTATGTCACACATGAGAAAATTCTTTAATTATAATTAAGTGATATATGCTAGTCTTTTTTAAAAGATCTTTTCTGGCATTTCAAAATGACACGAATGTTATTTTTCTATATATCCTCTTTTAACATCTACACACTTTTTCCAACATATTGGGAAGTTTTTATTATTCCCGTACGATAAAAAGAAATCGGACGTGTACGAAGCCAAATGCTCAAAAATACTTCTACTTCTTCATCCGATGAAAACCTCTCTCATCTTAATGTTTCTTTGAGAGGTCGAAACAAATGGTAGTCCGAAGGTGCTATGTCTGGAAAATAGGGAGAATGTTCAAATATCGTCCAGTAAAGTTTATTTAAATTTTTTTTTCTGTTGCACCAGCGGTAGGGTGCCTTGCATTGTCTAAGAGCTAGTTGTTATTTTGAGAAATTACAACTTAGTCCGAGTGTTGAATTGCACAGTTCCATAACTAATGACGGTACTTACGTATTAACGCCACCGCAGCTACAGATTTGGCGGTTTTTAAGTGCCGCCAATCTACACCTAAAATTTTTTGCGACAAATCATAAAACAAAACACTTTCAAAATTCAAAACACTTTATTTAAAAACAGAGTAGTCAATCGGATTTCGGTGGAAAATGGGCCGATATAGAGTTTAGCATAGATTCAAAACAGTCTCTATTTTCTTTCACTTGATGCTGTCGCCATATGATTTCATGTCATGGGAATTGGTGCATTTTCGTTTTTTTGGCAAAACATTTCGCTCCTGAAAAAATAAAATTGCATCTTGTTCTGTTTTTGGCATATCCCAAATACGCATTTTCGTAGCACTAAAAAAATGGCGTCAAAAATCAGCAAACAACAAGGCAACAAGGAATCCAAAAGATAACTGCGTGCGCGTGCGAATAAGAAGGTTGCTGTGTGCGAACAACAAGGTTGCTCTTTATTGGCGCATTAGCGCAACTTCAGCTGCGGTGGCGTTAGTAGGTAAGTACCCTAATGACTTTGTGGCACTAATTTCCTGAACTTCTAGTCGTCAGTCGACAAGAATAAGATCACAAATTTGTCAAAATTTCACTCTAGTTACACTTGTTCTTGGGTGCCGATTACGAGGCCAATTTTCGAATTCTTTACTGCCATTTTGGAACACATTGTGGCATTCCTGCTTTTGAAGCTTTGATAGGATGTCATTACCGAGCTAGGTAATCTGTGCCAAGTTTCAGAAGGTTTCACGTTTTTATTTGTTAAAAATTTAATGACTATTCGCTGTGCAATTGCACTAAGCACTTTGTGTTCATTCATCACGCTAGGGAATCAATAAAAAAAAATGAAAAATAAAACGTTGTCAAAATATTATTTGAAATTTGACCAACTTATAATGGTGCGCATGGATTCCAAAATTCATTTGTCGTGATACATTTGACGTGTACCACGTGAGCATGAATTAACTTCATTCGTTTATTGAATTGAAACTCTCTTAATCCTCTGACTGCTTATCCCGCGATTTCCGCGGGTTGGAAGCAAGTCTATTTTCTGCTGCATCATGCGATTTTCACAGCTAATGTGTTTACTCAGTACTTTTATAGCGTTGGATCACATTACATTAAGAAAGCTTTGCATATAAATAACAACTAGCTTGGCTCAACGGTATTTGAACATGTTTGCAAATTTTGCATCCAAATAGAGATTTTAAAAAATTATACAGTTAGAGGGTTAAAAATGCCCAAGTGTTTAATTAAAAACAAATGATGCCTTTTATAATATTTACTAGCAAATCACCCGTCATGGTATGATGGGTGCAAATTGCCTCTTCATTCGAGAGATTTCTCGTCAAATTTGTTGTGTTTAAATAGATATATATGCGAGAGAAATGTTTAACATTGATTGAAAACAAATAAAATCAACGTATGTTTCATGACAGGAAATATTTTTTATTTACATTTTATTTACATATTTCTTTGTTCAAAAAACCTCTTGGGAAACAACATTCAATGTGAAGTATTTTTCGTTGTTTAACAATTTTCCTTGTACTTCAGATATCTTTGTGTAAATTTTAACGTTGCCAAAAAATATTATCACATTATATTCATCACGATTGCAATAAATAATGAGATTCATCGTGGCGTCCAAACTGTATCACGCGCATGATATACCACTGACGTCATTGACTACTTTCTATTAAAAAACGGAAATTAATTTGAAGTAGATGATTAATATAATTTAAAAGTTCTCGGGAACTATTGATCACGGCGAGATAAATTTTATATCAATCGATAGAAAATTCTATTTCACTATTTTAGAGCTATTCAATTTGAAATTAGAACTATAATTACTCTTTTAAATTTAAAATTACTGAATTTTAGGTTCTCTAACAATGGAATAATGCTGTTTAACGTCTCCCAGTGCTATGACGCGAGTTTTATTGATGGTGACGTCAAAGCGTTACAGAGAGACTGATCTGAGCTATTGTATTACTAATTTCAATTATTCGTTCTGAAAATGAATGGAATTCATTCATATATTTTCAATTGTATTTGTTACAGTAAGATTGAACAAATACAGTTGAAACATAATGTTTCCTTAAAAATTTTAAGGATTTTTTTCTTTTCCTTTTTCCCACCAGGTCTTTTAGAAGAACCTGCCAACAGTCACGACAATAGTGCCACTATTAAGGCAAAAACTTTTTACAAATCATGTATATCAACAGGTAAGACGATATTGCTACTATTTCCTTTCCTGGTATTTACTGTTTTCCATTCTTTAAATATTTAACGATAAATTTTCATTTCATTCGAAAAATTTATGAATAAATTTGGCTCAAATACTGATTTTCTTTATTGAGTTGACAACTATAGGAACTGTAGTTGTGGCAACTAAAATTAGATAATATTCAAAACCTTAGTTTCAAACTAATACTGAACGAAGATTTCTCTGTTTCAGTTCTTAACCGCTTAAGGACATAACCCGAGTTAACTCGTTCTAAATATCGTTGCCTGCAAAATAATTTGGTCCTTAAGCGGTTAAATATATATTGGAAGAATTAGTGGAAGTGTTCTCCTCTCTACTTTCTCGTATACATACACTTCCCAACATTGCTGGGAATGAAGTTTTACAGAGGTACTTATGGAATACCGTCAGCGGCCAGGCCTAAATCCCTGACCTTGGCGACAAATTTGGCGATAAAATGAAGGTCCTCAAAAACACTAGAATTTTCTTGATATCGCTATTAGAAGAGGAGATATGCAGAATGTATTAGATGATTCCATGTGACGTCACGCCTTGTCGGGAAGACTATAAATACCGTAGTTGTTGAACGTCTGGGAAGGTGCTAATGAGTGCAAATGACATTGGAATATATGTTTGGAGTTTTATCCGCAGTGCGAGTTAGTAAGCTGATAGACGCCGAGCGCTACTCAGAGTGCAGGTATTGCAATTATTAACGTTTTGCTGTCTGCTTATGTTGCTAATTTGTGCAAGTGCGGTGTTTTTCTTGTCACTTGTGCTTCGTGGTTCCGGAATATTTGAGAATAAAACATCGTTCTCTATTATCCTGCTTATCGGACTGTTTTCACCCTACACACACAGGGAGATTTTCGTAACAATATGTTTTTTGTGATTAGCTTCGTCATATCATGAAGAGAATCGAGTATGTATTTTCGGACTGCTCCAGTTCACAGATTGTGTTCCGAAAATTTAATACAGCCTACAATTCTTATGTCAAGACCACATAAGAAATTTCATTTACTTTGCTTGATGCGTTTTTGGGTTATCGTGTTCACATGCAGGCGAACAGACAAAAACAGTCTGCCAGTAGACGACTTTAGTCCAAAATTAAACGACAATATTGATTCGATTTACAATTGGTTAACCTGGAGTTTAGGGTGCGTACTCACTTCGTTTCCCTTAAGCTCGCCAATTGTTTGTCGCCAAGAAAGAGTGCCAGAACATTTGTTTTGGATGCGAGTTGAAAATTGTTTCGTCGTCGTTTGCGCATGCGCCGACAGTGATTTGTTTACCGTTTTACGGCGCATGCCCTTAATTTCGCCTCATTTCAAATGATCCACTGTCTGCTCTCTTCGATTTGACTGGTCCGCGTACCAATTTGAATAACACTTCGTTTGGAATTCTTGATCATTTACCAAACGATTTTTTTCAATAACCGTTCGCTTCTCTTCTGAAGATTTTCGTTCATTTAATTTATTGATTCTTTTTCTCTGTGTTGCTGATTATGGCTTCCAAATATCGGACAAGGAGTGTTTTTTCTGGAAACAATGGTTCCCTTGTTACGTTTCATCGTCTTCAGACGTCCTGTTTTACCTGTGTTCGTGCTTTCCCTGTGTTCGTGCTTTCCCTGTGTGTTTCGTTTCTCAATGAAACAGCGGGAGTGGTCTCCCCTAAACTTTTTCGTATACTTCTCGAAAAATGTGCTGTTTCCCCTGCCCTCGCGTGGATAAAAAAATTCGAACCTATTGTAACCCAGGATCCAATGACTATCAGAAACTATTTAGGTAAAACTCAAATTTAAAGAGGTGCATTCCGATTAAATGCGTACCTATTTCTACTCTTTCTTAGCTCAAGGACAATCTTTACGCGTGCACAGATTGCTACCAAGTACGCATGCGCATGGAGAATCGGATGAAAACAAAAGCGCCAAGCAGGAGTCAATAAATATCGTGCACAGAAGATTACGTGATGTACGCATGCGCGTGGAGACAGCGGATCCGTTGGAGATGCGATTATACAGACCGACAGACAGTCAACCCTTTGACGGATTTGGCCCAAAATTTTATACTGATCTACATTCATGATGATAAAACTGTGTACCAAATTTTAGCCGTCTAGCTATTCAAGTTTGTGAGTTATAGTGCTCGCATGACTTCGGACATACAGACAGACAGACTTCCCGTTGACGGATTCTGTCCAAAATTTGATAGAAACCTACAAATTATGTTTAAAGACCACATACCAAATTTCATTCCCGTAGCTCTAACAGTTTTCGAGTTATCGCGTTCACAGACAGACACACATACAGACATAATTCCAAAATTGTGTTTTTCGGACTCAGGGAGGTCTAAAACGTGGAGATTCGTCAGTCTCGAGTTCGAATTTTTTGACGATTACAATACTTTCTCTTTGTATACTTCGTATACGAGAAAGTAAAAAGCGAATCTACGAGGCGAATGCGCGGGAGACCTATAAAAAACTCACTGCGCATCCTAAGCAGTGTTTGGCGACGGCAAATAAAATTGCGCCAAAGAAGTTTGGCGAAAAAATAGTACGCACCCTAAACTCCAGGTTTACCTTACAATTTTGTTGTAAAGATCAAATACTATAATTCGCCCATCTATCTTGTTCGGTTGTAGAGTTATGAATAGACACATAGTCAACCCTTGATGGATTGAGCCCTTAAACGCATAGTGTTGCCTTTAAGCAACATACCCGTTTTTGTCTTCTAAAATATTGAGATTAAGAATGAAACTCTAATGACTGTTGTTGCCAATAGGATACATCCTGAAAATGTTATTAAATCAATTTATAAAATATAAATAGCAGCCAGAGTGCTGATAAAAAAATAAAAATAAATTGATGTTTCTCTCTTGAGGCTGCATCTTTTTAGCTTCGTTTGTGCGCTTGAGAATACCATAATTTATTCTACTATGTTGAAGGAAATTCCTTTTCCATATTATTGTTTATTAAAATTCGTCCGAGTTTGGCATTATAGAATTTTATAAAGGAAATTTCTTTCTAAAATAAACCCAATGTTGTCAATTGGTAACAAACTGTTTTCTAGCCATAAACCATACTTAAAACAAAATAGGACTTTTTAAAGTATTTTTCCCATGTTTTATTAAAAATATGAAAGTAAAAAAACATTTTTAAATATTTTTTTTAAAAAAATCGGGCTTTTAAGGGTTAATCCAAAATCTGAAACACATCTACAATACTAGTAATAAAACTATTGCCGCATCTCACCTATCTAGCTCTTTACGTTTAAAGTTATTGGTTGACATGCAACGGACAGCCAGAGGCCCCTTCGACGGATTTTGACAAAATTTGATATGAATCTGCAACTTTGGCGTAAAGACCGCATACCAGATTAACCCCTGTAGCTTGTTCCGTTTTTTCAGGCTTTGTTTCATAGAGAAACAGACATTATTCCAATATCGTTTTTTTTTTACTCAGGGAGGTTTAAAATAACAATTTTAATAATCTACAATTAATAATTAAATTAATACGTTATAATTTCTACATTTAATAATCTACAACTTACAATCCTTGACAATCTATAGCTAATTAATACAAATTTCCAATTTTGGCGTAAAGACCA
>BGPR01000438.1:245107-257023 GCA_013235015.1 Araneus ventricosus | reverse complement strand
AGCCAAACTTTTTGTTCATCAAAATTCGTATTGTTTTCTGATAACTTGACATTCACATCAGTCAATTTAGATTTTTTGTGTAAATAATTACCTGCCTTTTTTTTCTTCGATTCAGGCATCCATGCCAGAAGCCGACAGACACGACACTGGTGCCATCTACAACAAGATGTCTCTACAAGAACTTTCAGAGATAGTTCCTGAAGTAAGTAAAAGGTCTCACTGTAAAGATTATTAAAAGAAATTTCCTCTCGGTCGAGAGATTAAACCTCATATGATTCGATCGAAGGAAAGCAGTCATCTGAACTGGTACACTATGTAGAATCTTTAAATTTAATTTTAAGTACTTATTGAAATAAGATTCTTTCATTTTTGATAATGAACTGGAATGGATAGTCGAGCTTTATTTAAAACTAGAAAACGATCCGTCATGGTATGACGGGTGCAAATTGCCTTTTCATTCGAGAGATTTCTCGTTAAATTTGACGTGTTTAAATAGATATATATGCGAGAGAAATATTTAACATTGATTGAAAACAAATAAAATAAACATATGTTTTATGACAGGAAATATTTTTTATTTACATATTATTTACATATTTCTTTATTCAAAAAACATCTTGGGGAACAACATTCCGTGTGAAGTATTTTTCGTTGTTTAACAATTTTGCTTGTACTTCAGATGTCTTTGTGTAAATTTTAACGTTGCCGAAAAATATTATCAAATTATATCATCACGATTGCAATAAATAATCAAATGCATCGTGGCGTCGAAATTATACCACGCGCATGATATACCACTGACGTAATTTACTACTTTCTATTGAAAAAGGGAAATTAACTTGAAATACATGATTAATATAATTTAAAATTTCTCGGGAACTATTGATCGTAGCGAGATAAATTTTATATCAATCGATAGCAAATTTTATTTCACTATTTTAGAGCTATTAAATTTGACATTAGAACGACTATTACTTTTTTAAATTTAAAACTACTGAAATTTAGGTGCTCTAACAATGAAATAATGCTGTTTAACGACTCGCAGTGCTATGGCGCGAATTTTATTGTTGGTGACGTCAGAGCGTTACCGAGAGACAGATCTGGACTATTATAAATAGTAATTACGAAATGCTTCTATTTTTTTCTATAGCGTGAATATTTTAATCTCATCAAATAATTAACATCCTGATTTGAAATTATGCCAATCTTTAAAACAAAAGCAGCAAAGATTAGAAACAGTAATATGAGTTTGAAATGTCACCAAGATTAAAAAGTGAGGCATGAGAGAGAAACGTGTCAGATGGAAAAAACAACTTACATTAGATATACTTTTAAAATTCTGCACTTCGTTAAAATGTTATTTGTTGCTTTTCCTTCGTAGATAGGAGCAAAGATTTTCCTTAGTAATTCTAATTAGGAAACATTTACTTTTTGTCTGCAAAATTTTCAAGTTTCCTTTCTTGTGAAAATTTCACTAATATGTTACTTCTTTTTCAAACAGATTTTTAAGTAGGCGCATAAAACCGATCTTGAAGTAAATTGCAGCATTTATATTCAGATAGCGAAACTGAAATTAAAAAACAAACTTTCGATTTATGTTATGTTTGGAAAATTGCATATGAACTGTGACAGTGCGTTGATTTGAACCTGGTACCTTTGGGTCCAGAGTCGAGCATCTTAACCACTAGACAAAAGGAATTCCCCTTGTCCGTAGTTGATGCTGACTTATATACATCACAGAATACGATGGCGCTACGACCACTACAGAACTATTATTCCAATACAAGTAATTCAGTAAAATCGTATCGACGATTATGCTTTGTAATGACATGATTTGTTTCCAAATAAAAAAATTAAATCGGATATAAACATGCTTTATAAGAACCTTTTGTTTCACAAAACAATAAAACCTTCTATGTTTTATATTTAGGCAATATTGTAAAAACATTAAATAGCCGCTATATAAATCTAAACAGTTCTAAAACTATAACAGAAACATATTCGATGTATTATCATGGATCTTGTTTGCAATTCACATAGACGTTTTGATGAAATATTGTGTTTAACTTCGTAACTTCTAGATGTAGCTTCTATATTAGAAAACTGCGCGATATGAAAGAAAATTTACTATTATTTCCATTAAATTATTTTAAAATTAAACATTCCAAAGACAAATAATTGCATTTTTATTAGTAATATACTATAAATATCACTGAAGCAAATAAAAACTCATTTTTTCGTTTTCATATAAGCTTTTTTGAACTCTATCAAAGCAATTTTCAACTCATTTGAAGTACCATAATACCGATCATTAGCTTCTTATTATTCCGCCATTATAAAACACTTGAATAACATATCTTACATCAATTTATTTTATATTATAAGGCTACCAAAGGATACCCCATTTGCATTCCTTTACAACAAATTTCAAAATTAAAAACTCGCGTATCCCAGTTAATTTACTGCAACGACCGATGAAGTTTCAAGTCGGGGAAAAAAGATTTTTAATAGATACTCATCATCGTTTGAATGGCAATAAAACCGATAATGATGTATGCGAGAAGAATAGAGGATTCGCTTCAAGTGATTAGGCTGCAAATCCTTTTGATACCACTTATCTCACAGATTCTCATTAAAAGTCAAGCTTATGTCCACTTATTTATTCAGAATTCTAAAACGAGGAGACTTATATTCCAGTAAGCAAAAAAAAGATGGCCTCCATCCATAAAATAGGATCGATACTTGCGTTGAAATTGTGTAATTAAGAGATAAAAATTTTAGATATTTAATGAGGTTCCTTGCTCCTATTCTAAAGATAAAAATCTAATACGTATCGATTGATGCACAGCTGCCCAAAGTAATTTAATTGAAGTATTCCTTTGAAGTTGTTATATTCCTGTTTGTAACCAAAGTATTCTTTAATGCGTTTTTAACAATTTACCCATAAAATGAGTTTTGAAAAATATTTGTCAATGAGAAAGAAAATTTTGGGAAGAAAAAGTAGTCTTTTAATGTAGAGATGAATGGATTAATTATGTCTCTCGTATTCACAATGGAAGTCATAGATGCCCGAAGACACTAGAAGTTTTGATAGGAATGCTGAAGATTCATATCTAATTAGCAGCGTTTTTGTTTTGTCCCAAAGATTTCTGAGTTTGTTATCTGTTCTTTTGTAATGATTGCAGCTTTTCTGGTGTTCTTCAAGAGAGCTTTTCGGTCTCTAATTTAAGTTATTAGAATTGAATAAGAATTCCTGTCTTTTTAAGAAAATGGCATTTTCTTCTTTTCATTTTAGGCAAAGCACTTCTGGAAAAAATAATATACTTCAGCAGTTCTCGGGCAGCTTCAAAAGGAGAAAACTTAATCGAACGCATCTGAACAAAACAACGCAGCTTCTTGCGAAAAGGCTCAGAAATATTACAGTAGCATGCAGCTTTAAATAAACCGCAACGACATTACTGTGCCCAAAAATGGCTGCGCTTTCCATCCATGAATGGCCTTCCGCGCGATGAGAAGTTTTGAATGTCTTCAGTCTCGAGCTACGCGCATTTTAAATGGATGAACATTTTTAACTTTTAACTAACACCCAAACTTTTAACTAACGCCCAAATATTTTTAACTTTTTAAAGGCTATTTGTTTTTAAGCATGCATTTAACATTTTAAGCTTGTTTGTCTCCTTGTGGTACATTTTGCTCAATTTTATAACTTTGCGTTTCATCTTGTTTTACTAGTTTTTATTTACCATTTGATTTGAGAATTTCACCATTTGCTTGGCACAGTTTAGCCAGGATTGGCTCTTGCGCCATTAAATCTCAACCAACCAACCAACTATTTGGTCACATGATATTCTTAGTCCGTTCTGCAGGAAATGACATAACTTATTTACATTTGTAAAATATTTAAAAGGGCCCAGAAATTTTTGGAAGACATTTTGAGGAAAACACGAAGCACGAGTAACATGTACAATAGCCCTTGTACAGATTAGCAACGCAAACAGACAACAATTCACTAGTAATAACAGTAATAGCACTTTCAGCTTTAGCAACATAAACAGTCAGCAAATCACTAATAATGACATTAACAGCACTTTCAATAGCGCTCAGCTCACCGGCTTTCCAGTTCGCACTGCAGACGAAACTCCGAAGTCATCCCCCCTTTAATTGCCTCCGTTTATACCCTAGTTCGACTGGTCGTGACGTCACATGGAATCATCCAGTAAATTCTGTATATCTCCTCTCTTAATAGAGATATCAAGAAAATTATCGCATTTTCGGGAATCTTCGATTTGTCGCCATGTCGCCAAAATGGTTGCTATATTCGTCTTCAAAGTCAGGAGTCCAGCCCTGGCCGCTGCCGGCATTCCATACTTACCCCTGTAAAACTCTCTTCCCAACCATAAGACTAGCAATGCAGGAGAGCGACACTACATTTTTGTAACAGTAGTATAGTAGTAATACGTTTGAACGTAGTAGTACCAGATAGTGCATTCTCTCTACTCGTGTAGATCAAAATTTAATAAATATTAATCTATTAACTGATAATTAAGTTTTGAAAATGTTAAAATAATATATTTTCATCGGAAAAACACAAGTGTACGTAATTTCAAACTTTTGGCGTATCAGGACGTGAGTGCAAAAGCGATTACAAAATTTGATCTTTACAAACATGAAACAAACCAAGTTAAATAAAAATATATAAAAAAACAAACACCGCCATTAAATATAATGTTATTTTTACAAATTTTCAGTCAATTTATTTTCTAATTTATTCTTTGTACTTCACAGGATTCCATTTGAATCTAAGTGTAACCAATGCAGCGATAAATTTATGTTTTCGGGTTGGGTTTTTTTGATGTTGTTCTTTCTATTTAAAGTTGCGGATGAACTTTTTATATTTTTTAACGTTCTGAAGATCTACAATTTTTTAAAGTTTTAGTGTTTCCGTGTGTTAGTAGTTTTTCTTTAAGATTTAGTTCCTCAAAGATCTCAAGATATCTCATCAACAAATAAATATTATTAAATATTCCATTTTTAATAGAATATTGGTGTTTAAAGTTTGATATTAGAAGGTCTAACTTTTTGCATAATTCCTGTAATTGCTTTTTAGTCTATAAATCAGAATATATATTTTTTTTATTTAACTTCTCATTTATTTTTATACTTCAAAATTACGTAATTTTTTTTATTTTGAAATCAACACATTTATTAATAAGATTTTATCCTTGTTATTTTCTTTAAAAATTGCATTGATTGCGTTTGTGTGTATGAGGAGTAGGGTGTCTAAAAAAAACCTGTTTTTCAAGAAAGTACTCTCCCAGGTTTTTTCCCATTCCTTTTGGTCCTAATAGAGATCATATGAAGTTTCAACCCTCTAAGTTAACAGTAGGGTTTGCCTGTAAAGCCCTAAATTTGAAAAAAAAAAACTCTTAAAATGTAAAATTTTAAGAATTTTTTTAGAAATTTTGTAGGGTTACTAGTGTATTAAAAACTGGTTTATATTTGTCCCTATGGACATATTTACTTAGAATATAAACACAAATAAGTATTAATTGCACCCATAGCCATTTATGACTTTTGAAAAAAGCATAAAATGATGAAAATTTGCACTCTTTCTGCGTTGTTGCTTTTTGGAAACACCATACGACAGTTACTGTAAGTTCACAATAACAGCTTAAAAATTTAATAAAATATTAAAGAAAGATATGAAAATGAATGCAGTGTATATGTTAAAATTTGCAATTTTATTTGTCAGTTTGACAGCTGGCGTGAACTAATAAATAAATAAATGATACATCCGAAGAGGGCGCAAAACTAATGGAAGATTTCAGTCAATCTTTAACCAAAAATGAAGAATAGATTAAAAATCTAATGTTTCAGTCTGTTGAAAAAGCAGGAAAAACCTCCGTGTTTTAAGAAGTCAGTTTTGAATGAAATTTAAAGTAGTTAAAGTGATAACATGAGATTAGTTGACAGTTATTGGAATTTTTATAAGTTTTTTGGACAATTAACTACTGTGAGTATTTACTTTTTTAATGTTACGTATTAAACTGTCAAATAAAATTGTAGATTTTAACTTATCACTGCATTCATTTTTATATCCTTCTTTAATATTTTATTAAATTTTTAAGCTGTTATTGTGAACATACAATAACTGTCGTATGGTGTTTCCAAAAAGCAACAACGCAGAATGAGTGCAAATTTTCATCTTTTTTCCCGTAAGTCATAAATGGCTAAGGATATAATTAATACTTATTTGTGTTTATATTCTAAGTAAATATGTCCATAGGGACAAATATTAACCAGTTTTTAATACACTAGTAACCCTACAAAATTTCTGAAAAAATTCTAAAAATTTTATATTTTAAGAGCCCTTTTTCAAATTTTAGGGCTATACAGGCAAACCCTTCTGTTAACTTAGAGCAGGGGTTCGCAACCTTTTATCCCTCGCGTACCTCTTGATTAATCCTTTTATTTTGGCGTAATCCCTACTGTTATCCACTCTAACCAACGGTCTATGAAAAGAAGATTTTTCAGTAATTTTAAGGGCATAGTTAAGATGAAGAGTCAAATTACTCGAATAATTAAACTTAATTAATAAGTCTAAAAAAACATTCAACAGAGTGGTGCCTAGTGAAGCTACAGCTTTTGCGAAGACATTGATGGTTCATGCATAATCGGGGCTGGTGAAGGGCAATATATCAATTATTTACCAGGTTTCCTTTATGTATCTTTCTTCTAATTTTTAACATAGGCTTTAGATTACACAACTTTCATTTTTACTTTTCATACGACTTTGGGAGAACAAAATTCTGCAACTTTTTTAATCATTTATGCTTTCTTGTGTCCGCCATTACTGACTTTGTTTTCGCGTACCCCAACAGAACCTTCGTGTACCCCCATGGGTACGCGTACCACAGGTTGGGAACCTCTGACTTAGAGGGATGAAACTTCATATACTCTCTGTTAGGACCAAAAGGAATGGATAAAACCCTGGGCAGAAATGTCTCTTTTTTAGTTTTTTTTAGACACCCTAATGAGTAGTGCAATCTGGTTATTATACACATAAATACGAATAATACGGTACTTACTCTGAAAATACAACTTTTATCCATACCATAATTGACAAATTTTGGTAAGCATAATCAGCTGTTAAATATATTATTTTCCCTTTAAAGGAGGAAATGGAAGTTTCATAAAAATATAATTTCAATTATTGACAAAAACTAAAATATAAATTTTATTCTTCGGAATAACAGTTTCCGTTTTGGTACCAAATTAAGGCAATAAAATAAACACCCAAACAGGGTTTTAAGGGCTATTAAATAAGAACAACAATTAAATAGGAAGATAATTAAAGAACCTTTAGGATTGAATTTCAAGCAATTGTCTAATTCGAAGTGATATTGAATGCAGCAAATTTCATTTTAAAAGAAATAGCATTTATGTATCTAATGAACAAAACATATTTTATGTTTAATGTATTAGTCACTTCAAAGAAAGGCTGCGATTCCATAAAAGTTTTATAGTTATTTAGATTAAAATGTTGAAACTAAAAATGCTAAATATTTATCTATGCATTTTTTTCTTCAGAAATGTTATGGCGATGAATATATTTTATCGAAACCAAAAAGAAATGTAGTTCTTTTTTGTCTAAACACTTTAGCAATACAAAATTGCGAAGTTAATCACCACATTACAATAATATTACAGAATACAATACAATAATATACAGAATTACAATAATATTGATCAGAAGCTTTACATTCTCCTAGAATTATCAATAACTTGAATTACATTTTCATCGATCAATTTATTTTACTTTATAATGTTATTAAAGAACACCCAATTTACACTCCCTCAAAAGAAATTTCAAAATTAAAAACTAATAGACCCCAATTTATTTACTGCAAAGAAACGATGAAGATTCCACGAGACGAAAATATTTTTTAAAAAAATACATACTTATCCTCTTTTGGAAGGCAATAACGCCGATAATGACGTATACGAGAAGAATAGAAGACTCGTTTCTAGTGATTAGGCTGCAAATCCTTTTGATCCCACTTACCTCATAGATTCTCATTTAAAGTCGAGCTTGAGCCCACTCATTTATTCAGAATTCTAAATTGAGGAGAATTTTACTCTAGTGCGTTGAAAAAGATGGCCTCCATCCACAAAATAGGATCGATGCTTGTGTTCAAATTGTGTAATTAAAGAGATAAAAATTTTAGATATTTAATGAGGCTCCTTGCTCCCGTCAAAAGATGAAAATCTACTACGTATCGATTGATCCATAACCGCTCAAAGTAATTTAGTTGAAGTTTCCCTTTGAAGTTGTTATGTCCTATTTCGTAGACGGAGCATATCCTAGTACATTTCTAGCAGTTTAACCTGACAAAATGAGGTTTCAAAACTATTTATCAAAGGGAAAGAAGGAATTTTAAAAAGTAATCTATAAGAAGCAAATAAATGGCTTCATTATACTTCTTGCATCCGCATGGTTAGAAACATGAAATATTATAACGAGAATTTTGAAGAATGTTATCTAATTAGAAGCACTGTTCTTTGTATTAACTTATTCTATATATTTTACCTTATAATGTTATTAAAAAACACCCAATTTACACTCCTTCAAAAGAAATTTCAAAATTAAAAACTAATAGACCCCAGTTTATTTACTGCAAAGAAATGATGAAGATTCCACGAGACGAAAATATTTTTTTAAAAAAATACATACTTATCCTCTTTTGGAAGGCAATAACGCCGATAATGACGTATACGAGAAGAATAGAAGACTCGTTTCTAGTGATTAGGCTGCAAATCCTTTTGATCCCACTTACCTCATAGATTCTCATTTAAAGTCGAGCTTGAGCTCACTCATTTATTCAGAATTCTAAATTGAGGAGAATTTTACTCTAGTGCGTTGAAAAAGAAGGCCTCCATCCACAAAATAGGATCGATGCTTGTGTTCAAATTGTGTAATTAAAGAGATAAAAATTTTAGATATTTAATGAGGTTCCTTGCTCCCCTCAAAAGATGAAAATCTACTACGTATCGATTGATCCATACCCGCTCAAACTAATTTAGTTGAAGTTTCCCTTTGAAGTTGTTATGTCCTATTTCGTAGACGGAGCATACCCTAGTACATTTCTAGCAGTTTAACCTGACAAAATGAGGTTTCAAAACTATTTATCAAAGGGAAAGAAGGAATTTTGAAAAATAATCTATAAGAAGCAAATAAATGGCTTCATTATACTTCTTGCATCCACATGGTTAGAAACATGAAATATTATAACGAGAATTTTGTAGATTGTTATCTAATTAGAAGCACTGTTCTTTGTATTAACTTATTCTATATATTTTACCTTATAATGTTATTAAAAAACACCCAATTTACACTCCTTCAAAAGAAATTTCAAAATTAAAAACTAATAGACCCCAGTTTATTTACTGCAAAGAAACGATGAAGATTCCACTAGACGAAAAGATTTTTTAAAAAAATACATACTTATCCTCTTTTGGAAGGCAATAACGCCGATAATGACGTATACGAGAAGAATAGAAGACTCGTTTCTAGTGATTAGGCTGCAAATCCTTTTGATCCCACTTACCTCATAGATTCTCATTTAAAGTCGAGCTTGAGCCCACTCATTTATTCAGAATTCTAAATTGAGGAGAATTTTACTCTAGTGCGTTGAAAAAGATGGCCTCCGTCCACAAAATAGGATCGATGCTTGTGTTCAAATTGTGTAATTAAAGAGATAAAAATTTTAGATATTTAATTTTAGAATTTTAGATAATAATTTTAGATAATTTAGATTTTAGATTTTATTGCTCCCGTCAAAAGATGAAAATCTACTACGTATCGATTGATCCATACCCGCTCAAACTAATTTAGTTGAAGTTTCCCTTTGAAGTTGTTATGTCCTATTTCGTAGCCGAAGCATACCCTAGTACATTTCTAGCAGTTTAACCTGACAAAATGAGGTTTCAAAACTATTTATCAAAGGGAAAGAAGGAATTTTAAAAAGTAATCTATAAGAAGCAAATAAATGGCTTCATTATACTTCTTGCATCCACATAGTTAGAAACATGAAATATTATAACGAGAATTTTGAAGATTGTTATCTAATTAGAAGCACTGTTCTTTGTATTAACTTATTCTATATATATGATTTGTTCTTTTGAAGTGACTGAGATTCTATTAATTACTTAAAGAAGGATATCTTGACTTTTCATTTGAATAATGTGATTTCAAACCCAACTATATAAGTTTCTTTTGTATAAAAAGACATGTTTGTTTGCTCCGTTTTATGCTCTAAAGAATTTTTAGACGAAATATTTCTCTGTGAAAAAGCCGAACAATGTTATTGTAAAATTGCAGCTAAAATAACATTTATTGTAGGAGAGCTCCCGCAATAAAAATGGAATTTAAAATTTACACACGAATGAAACTCATAGAAATATTTCTGGCTTGCTTACAAAAAAATTCAGTTCTTGAGAAGATTTAAAATGCGATATACATTTCTAATTTTTAGTTAATTAAAATTTTAAAATCAAATCTCTCCTACTCTCCAAAGGATGTTGATTCTAGAGCTGCCAAATTTAGCAGTTCTAGAACCAACGGTCTGCCCTCTAGAACACCAGCAGACACAGAAAACACACACACATTCGGTTTTATTATTAGTAGAGATTTACTTTTATTTCTGGAATTTCAAGTACTATTAATTCTGTGAACCAATAAAATGTTCCTGATCATTCCTTTTTTAAAAATCTGTCGGATTTCTTCCGATGCAGTTAAAATAAATCGAACAATTCAGTAAGCTCATTCCTTAAAGTTTCTGGCGAAAAACAGAATTGAAATCCCGCATCTTCTGACTGTTTTAGTGGCAGTATCTGCTATCAGAATATTACTCAGTCTTCTATTTTCTTTAATTTAATCACAGAACAAAATTAATTACCTGTTCAATAGCTTCAAGATCAGTGTTTATTTGGTTTCAGTTTGACTGGGTGTTCTACCTGAACACTTTCCTGCCAACAAAAGTGGACGACCAGGAGCCTGTAGTTGTGTACGCCCTGCCTTACCTGCAAGAAATGGGACAAATCATTTCGCAGGTCAACAGACGGTGAGTAAAAGCGCATATCATCACTCAAAATGCAAAGGGTGTTAGATCAAAAATTCCAATTGGGTTGAAATCTCCTCTAGTCATACCGCCAACGAATGCCAAGTCGCCAACGCCAAAAAGCAAGATGTCTGCGAAGGTATATGATACGGTAAATAGAGCAACCTATAAAGGTTTGAAGATAATAGAAAAAATCTATGATTCTCTGGTAAAAATGAAAATTTGTTAACATTTTAAGCATTTAATTTTTAACTATGATGCATTGTTTACCTTTGCAGCCATCTTGAATTTTGGCATTGGCGATTTTATGTCCGTTGGCGATGTGAAGGGGCACAGACTAGTGGATTTCAATCAAAAGCATACCCCTTCATATCGCCAAGGGATGCCAAGTCGCCAACGCCAAAAAGCAAGATGTCTGCTAAGGTATATGATACGGTAAATAGAGCAAACTATAAAGGTTCGAAGATAATGGAAAAAAAATCTATGATTCTCTGATAAAAATGAAAATTCCTTTTCATTTTAGGCATTTAATCTTTAACTATGACCGCTTAATTGCATTGTTTACTATTGCAGCCAACTTGATTTTTGGCATTGGCGGCTTTATATCCGTTGGCGATGTGAAGGGCCACAGACAAGTGGATTTCAATCAAAAGCATACCCCTTCATATCGCCAAGGGATGCCAAGTCTCCAATACCAAAAAGCAAGATGTCTGCTAAGGTATATGATACGGTAAATAGAGCAACCTATGAAGGTTCGAAGATAATGGAAAAAAATCTATGATTCTCTGGTAAAAAT